>JADLZK010001582.1:0-55851 GCA_015847255.1 Hyparrhenia diplandra | reverse complement strand
GTACCGTTACATGGTCTTATGCTCCCATCTAATGCCGTTGAGTTGACAAGCCCTCGAGAACCTACAAATCAAATTCATAGACATGTATGTCATACAAATACGTCGATGTTATATTGTTATCTATACATGACATCATTTCAACTTGTAAAAAATAGATGAATTGTTTCATTTTCATAATATTATGATTAAAAGTAGCAATAAAACTCTATACGCGTTTTTTTAAAAAAAAAAAATAACACACATTCTACGACTATGTTGATGTGTGTGTGTGTGTGTGTGTGTGGGTGGGTGTTTGGTGTGTGGGTGTGGGGGTGTGTGTGTGTGGTGGGGGGCACGGGCCCCTACTGGCCCACCGTCTTTGGTTGTATTGTACGTGCAGCTGGTGAACGTGGCGTCGTGCTGGTTGCAATCCGTCTGAGTTCTGACGACGATGTTCTCTCTCTGCGCCAGAGTAATGTGTTGTCATTCACCGACTAGTAGCTAGTTTTGCTGAGTAGCTACTAGGAGCTAGGAGCATCAGGGACAGGCCCCCCTACCATGAAAGATGAAACGACCTTAGATAGGACGGGCTGAGATCTATTAGAGAGAGAAATTATTTTATGTATTGGGCAAATAATTCCATAAATATAGAGGATTTTTCAGTCAAAGCTCAATTGGTGTACTCTATCCCAATATGCATGGAAAAAAATACATACCCATTTTCATGATCCCTTGATCAGAGTCCCTCTTGACACATGACATGATGTACAATGGAAAGTTAAAAACCTTCGCATTTTTTGTGCCTCTGTTTTCTCTACTTTTCTCAATAGAAACAAATCGTGAACTCGAAAAAAAATGGAAACAACAAATTACGGCGATCCGGCCCATTCCGTTACCTGGTTTTGGTTTTGGCCGAACTGAGTGAATTAGAATTTCTATTTTTTTTTTTGATGTGGTATGCCTCAGCCTCCATGCATTCTTTTTCTCTTTTGCAGTTATCATGCATGGATCACCTTCATCATTTCAATTAAGTACTTGTTCTGTTCCAAATTGTAGGTCATTTTGATATTTCTAGATGTATTTCTTTTTTTATGCATTTAAACATGGTGTATAACTAGGTGTATAGTAAAAGCAATGAATCTATAAAAATTAAAGTGAACTACCATTTAGAATGGAGAGCCTATTTTTTTTAGGCGAGCAAGAGAGGCAAAGCACCCCGACTGAAAATTTTATTTAAAAAATAAAGTAGAAACCACAAAAGTTAGAGCACTAAATAATTTATCTTAAATTAAAAACTACTAAAACATCAAAAGTTTGGGGCATAGGACGTTTCGAGATGCTGAGTTTCAAAGGAAGATAGACATGAGCCGACAATGCTCCGGATCAGACGGTTGTGTGGTGGCGGACTGGCATGCCCGTCCTTCGCGCCGATCGCTTACTGCAGGGGCAACCGCGGCGCCGGGCACTTGGGCTCGCAGCTTTCGCAGTTGTCCTGGCACTGTTTCCGTGAGCTATGACACAAAATATCACCGAGAACTTGCTCCCATCATCTAATCTAATGCCGTGGAGTTGTTGACGACCGCGGTAGTAGTAGTATCGCTTGGGTACCACCTCGTTGCAATTCCGATCTGATCAAGTAGCCCTCGACGACCTGCAAATCAAATTCATAGATTGTAATCGACATGGCATGAATGAAATGCAGAGACCAACAAAGGTTGCAATCGACACACTTACATTGTGCAGGTGAAGCAAAGAGCATGACGAACAAGAACACGGCCGCCAGGCTGACGCTGGCCGCCATATTGGATATTCGATGATCCTTCAGAGTTCAGATAGGGTATAGGGGCGACGGCGTACTACGATGTTTGTATGGTATTAAAGCTAAGTAAGGATTGCTAGGGTTTGTAATTTTCAAAAGAAAAAAAAAAGGATTGCTAGGGTTTGTAATTTTCAAAAAAAAAAAAAGGATTGCTAGGGTTTTTACTATATAGGAATAGGACACATGCATGAGGTTCTAGTGATGTATACAGGGGCGGATTCACGGGGCGACGCCCAAAAATAAAGGAGCAAATCTTCATATAGCAACCCAAAATAGCCTGCATCATACTGTTTTTAGTGTATGGATGCATGATGAGCCCCGTGGTGACTCATGGATCTGCCACTGCATGTATACATGGGAAAATATAGAGTGCCTTTGCAATTTTGATTCCTCTTAATCTTAAAAAAAAGATGATTCCCTCTTGGCTCTCGCCATTTCCTTATTTTTGGTTTGGGCCGAGCTTTTACGAGGCCCACCAAGCTACATCGTGGGGCCAAAGTTTCCTAAAAAAAATGTCGCCGGGGCAAAGTGTGTTGGAAACGGAATTGCTAAATATTATCTAGAGCAAGATATTTCTACTTTTTGCTGGGCAATTATAGTACTCTCTGTTACAATTATAAGTTGTTTTGAATTTTCTAGATATATACAACTTCTACTCTATATACAATTATAGTACTCATAATCTTTAAGTAAATACTAGTTTTTACTATAAAATAATACACCTAAATGATGAGCCCAAACTAGTATTTATAAGAACTAATAATACAACGAAGTGACCTGTGACAGGTCATTGTTATATGCATGTCATGTTATCTCTATACAGAGCCCTTTGCTCAAAAAAAAAAAAAAAAAAAAAAAAAAAAAAAATCTCTATACAGAGCCCACATATTGGTTCCAGATTGGGCGTTGGTTGCTGTAGTAACTGGTAGCCTGTGTAGGGATTCCCGAAAAAAAAAAGTTGGTTTGGGACTGCTCCATAACTTAATAAAAACATGAAATTTGTGGAGCACCTCTTTAGGTGTTCTCATAACTCCATATTTTTTTGCATGGATCTAAAATCCTTTGGCAAAAAAAAAAAAAAAAAAGACCCTAAAAACTGGAGGAGAGCAATAAACACCCCCATAGGGAGCGTTTCTGATTACTTGGGATTACTCCGCTTCACCTTTTTTTTTCCCAAATATTTCAGCTCCGCACATACGGTCCGAGAAAAAAGTTGGAGCTAAAAGGAGTAATTTTTTGTAGAGCTAGAATTTTTGGAGCAGTCCCAAATCCCAAACATTCTCTTGTTACCTGCGTAATGTGTGTGGTCTGCCAGTTTGCCACGGCTGTTACATGCAAAATGCAATGGAACCGGAGTACCGGACGGTGCAATGCAAGGAGTAAAGATATATCGAATAAGACGTCTGGCACTCCAGCCTTTACCTTGAATTAGCGTCCTTCTTTCAACAGAGACATAGGAAAAGTGATTAAATTAACAAATACGTAATTTCCATTGAATAAAATGAATTGATCAATCGTTCAGTTGTGCGCAACCTGGCACCATTTTTCGCCTCAATACATGGCGGAAAAACATGTCGAGGAGTCCGAGAGGCTATGGGATCACCTCTTATGAATTGCTACTTGCACCATATGCCACTTCTTGCAGGCTAGTCCTGGAGAAGCTGTGGCCAGAAGACTAGGGTTTGCCAGCATTGCAGCAGCTAATACATCCTTGACATGCCAGATGGCACAACGCCAACGTTTCGGTGAGTACCAGCGCCAGTGCCTACTGATGCTGCGGCGGCAGCAACAATGCCGTTAAGGGATCTTGTGTATATGTCTGTGTCAGTTGTTATCCTATCTAATGGGTTATTCTTTTGTCCAGCTGGGAGATGGAAGGGGGCTGCTCTCATGTTCACAGCTACATCGGGGGAACCTTTGCTCTTTGCACAAGCATAAGCCTGCTGCGACTGCAGAGTGTAACCTCCCATGGCCTGTGATGGGTTGGTACTGTCCAATCTTGCAGGCATTTGGTGGTAATTGTATGCTTGTGGGATTTGCTGGTGAGGAGGATACCCTGAATTCATCACTGAGCCATTAACTCTTACTGATCCTGCTGGCAAATAGAAAAAAAAAAAAATCTCAGAAAAAGGGCCATCATAAGTCGACAAATCATTTGTAGTACTCCCTCCATTCCAAAGTATAAGTCATTTTGGCTTTCGTAGATACATAATTTTTGCTCTGTATCTAAACATAGATGCATAGCAAAAACTATGCACCTAGAAAAGCCAAAACAACTTACAGTTTGGAACAGAGGGAGTAAACTAGTAGTAAGTGAAGACAGAAATACCTGCTTGTGCTTGCAGTGCTTGTGGAGTCAGAGACGGCCTTGGAACATTTCCAGGACCACTTCCTTTCTCCCAAGGATACTTACATGAATCATCAGAGACTGGTCTAACCCTTGATGAGGCAGCAAGAGGTTGTTCCTTGGCAGGAATTGGATTAGAATGAACAACAGTAGTCCTACAAAATGAAGCTGCAGATTAGCAAAACAAAAAAGCAACCTTCACTCAACTAAATTACAGTGACAAAAGGACAGAAGCACAGGCAAGTGGAGCTGTTTATCATTCTGAACGCACACTAATCAACTGTCAGTTTTGATTTCAGAAAAAAATAAATCATGACTTGTACCATGCCAGTGAAGCATTGTACAGTTGACTTCAGAATTCGAGAACATGTGCACCCCCAATCCTAGAACATTGACACCACTGAATACTGCTGGAAACACCTCTGATCTTATCTTGCATTCAAGACCATGTATAGAAATTTTGAAATTATCCAACAGAACTACGATTTTATCTTTGAAGTTTGAACTCCCATGATCATCTAGCCTTGGTCACTTCACTCAGGTATCAAAATCCTGACAATGAACTCATACCCAACCCAGACGATAACTCTTCTTACCATTGGGCCACTCAGGCCACAGGGGAGAAAATATGGAGACAAAGTAAGATCTAAAGGTACTTGAAAGTACCTCTCAAAGCAGCCTGCGAATGAAATCAAGACTATGATGCCCATTACCTGGGAAGGGATGCATGTTTCCTGTCTATTGGAACTGATGGGCCGTTACCACCACTCTCTTCAAGATGAGAAAACTGCTTCTTAAATTGATCAACAGCACTGCATAAAAAAATAGCCAGCAAGTGCTTCTATCAATGGGTTGAAATGGACGGATACATGAGTAAATACATGCATGCAAAAGCAACATACATGTGCAAACACAGAAAAGCTAAAACCTTGGGTAGAGAAAGGTTGTCCTCTCTGTGCCATTAATGTAGCTATTCAGCAATTGTGGGTGATATTCCAGTATCTCACGGAATATCAACTCTCTTATCTCTTCCTTTGACATTCTTTTGTGTTCAAAGTCAAATTCCACTTTTCTGATTGGCTGACAGGATGGTTCTCTTTCAACCCTGGCAAGACCTTTGAAATATGGATCACGCAATGCCTGAAACAATACATATATTGAAATAAATGTCACAGATACTTAGGGATTTCGAAGTAAGGTTGAAAGCAACATCACAGATCTAATTCCATAGAGAAAAAATAGACACAAAAAAGCAAAGGACTACCTCTTCTGCTGTTGGACGGTCCTTTGGATCAAACGCCAATAGTTTTTCTAATAGTTTAAGTGCCAAAGGATCGGCACTGGGAAACTTCTGAGAGAATGGAACAGGGTCCTTCTTTCTCATGCTGCTCAAGTACCTTCTTGCTTTCTCATTCGAACCTGAAAAGGAATAAAAAAAATAAGTTCAACTTTGGAGTCACTGAGCCATGAGACAAACTAAAAATGAGTTTCCTTTGTTATAGCACTATACCCGAGAAATTGTATCCATCAATGGTGTGCCTAGAAGATCAGTCATCAAATCTAGCTGATGAACAACATTTTTACCAGGAAATAGAGGCTTTCCTGTCAACACCTCAGCAAATATGCATCCAATGCTCCAAATGTCAATTGCTGGTGTATACTGCATTTTTTGGGGATAACAACAATATAAAAGCACATTCAGATTATAGACAGTCTGGCAAAAATTTATATAAAAAGCAAAGCAATAGCAAGACATGCTCATTTGATTATTGTAAAGCTGCAATTCAGCAGGTTATTGGTTCCTATTTGTGCATAATAGGGACAAAAAAGGTAAATATCAATCAGATCGATCCATGCATAAAAATGAACCGCACTATGAAAATGGCATTTATATCTGGACCTATAAAGGACAGAGATTAATGAATATCTCTCATGTGAAATTACTACGATAATCTTTATCCAGATTAATATTATTTGGATAAAACCATTCAAACAAGACACCAAAGATCATCTCTCCATGAGTTCCTACCAAATTCTACCATAAAGTAACAAGGCAACAGTAAGAGTCAAATAGAAAATGAAGTGTTGTGGGTAGGGACCTCCCCCACAGTTTTGCCTTCAAAAAAAAAAAAAAAAAAAAACAGTAAGAGTAAAATGCAATATGATAGAATTCATTGTCAAGTAGGATAGCATAAGCGGATAGTATTCTCAAATAATCATAATTGGCAACTCATATTATGGGACTATCAAACATTATTAGTGAACACAACAAGTAGTCATAATATGTAACTAGAAAGCTCACCTTGGAGAAGAAGGATCCACAGAGCTCTGGAGCTCTGTACCACCTTGTTGCAACATAATCCTGCAAGGCATATGTATCAATACACGATATACATTATATCTGAATCCAATGAAAAAGAGCTGACTCTTTGTTTCTGACATACCGTCCAGAAGACTGTTGTTGGGGTATCATTGAATGCGACTGGGCTAGTCCAAAGTCACATATTTTCAATTTGCAGTTAGAGTTTGCTAAAATATTCTTGGGCTTCAGGTCACGGTGATAAACATTAGCTGCAATTATGTAAGTTCAGAATCAGCATAAACTATGGCTACAAAAGGTACACTATGCAGTCAAATTCTCACTGTGACTCGCAACACAAACGAAGATGAAAGGGATTGCGACCAACCACAAATGACTGAACACTCCCGTTTTTGGGAGATTCAGGGAAATGGCTGGCATATGCAGTGGGAGAAGTGTCATACCAGTATGAATGTATTTGAGGGCCCGGTAACTGATAGAGAAAGAACTGGTAATGCTCCTTGGTCAAATCATCGTTGGCCTTTATAACTTGGTGGAGATCTGACTCCATAAGCTCAAAAACAACATAAATATCCTTGAAGTCCTTCCTTGATGGAGGTAACATAATGTGCTTGATCTCAACAATATCAGGGTGCCTTAGGAGCCTCAAAAGTTTGATCTCACGGAGGATCCTCGCGGCATCAGAGACGTGCTCAAAGATATTGTGTATCTTCTTGATCGCCACTCTCTGCCGAGTGTGAAGATCAATTGCAGAGCAGACAACCCCATAGCTTCCCTTACCAATGACTTCTTGGATCTTGTACCGGTTTGCATCCCCATACTCTGTGAAGAAGTCGGCCTCTGCAGAAGTCTGCAACATGAATTGCGCACACTAGATCAATGAACTGTTTCAAGAAACCCCCACTCCAGAGGACTTCAATGCTCCATTCGGGAAACCGAAACGGGACAGCAAAAGGAAGGGGGTTGCCAAACCATTGCAGGCAGGCAGATACAGGAATAGTCTCGGAACGGACAGAACCAACCTCTTATAAGGCAGTAACCGTGTGCACAAAAGGGAACAGTTTCCCTTTTATTTAATAATGGAAATCGTCTCCTCCTCCACAAGCAAAGGGAACGAACAACTATGCGCGCCGACAGGAGTACATGGCCAAGGCAACAGGCCGGCGGTGCTGTTTAATCCGGGGACAGATGGGCATCTCGAAGCGGCACGAAAAACTGGTCAACTTTTGCATGTGAGATCAGAGCTGTCTACAACACACCGTTGAGCTCACGCGGCATTTGACCTTTTCATTACATCATCAATTCAAAGAGATGTCCAGATCGATCGAATTTAGACTCCACCAATGATATGAACATGGAAGAGGGGTCGCGTCACGTCGAGTCCCGTCAAAAAATTTTAAAACAAAACAGACATAAAAATTCAAAAAAGGTAATATAGAGGTGTTCCGAAAATTATTATTGCATCGATCCATGGCTCGCGCACTATCATCAGCCCAGAACCCAAATCGACATGAAGCATCAACGCCAGCCAGCTTGCAGCAACATAACTTTTAATTTTATTTTCTGGAAACGTTCACAGCGACATAGCATGACCGCGAAATTTACGAGCAAGCACCAACGACAGGAGGCGGGAGGAGGAGGAGGAGAAGAAGCGCCCACCCACCTTGTTCCGCTGGTCCTGCTGCATCCCCGCTGGCCGGATCTCCCGCCCCACCGCCGGTGCCAAACGAAAACCCCGCGCCCTCGCTTCCTTCCGCCTACGTTGCCGCGACGGCGGCACCACCGGTCCTCCCTCGAGACGCCGCGCGCGCGGGCGGGCGGGATCAGGGGGCGAGCAAGCCTCCCAGCACGCGGGGACGTGGAACGGCCGGCGGCCGCGCGGCGAGGGGATGGGTAGTAGGGCTCCTCCGCCCGATCTCGCCGCGCGCCGCGTGCGTGCAGAGGCAGAGGCTTGGATGAGAGGAGAGAAGGCGGAGGAGCGGGGAACAAGGAAGAAGGGAAAGGCGGAGAGAGAGGAGGGGGGGGCAGATTTCTTTCGTGTCGCTCGTGGCTTGTTGCCGTTATATGATGGGGGCCCGGCCCGGGGCAGTGGGTGCGGGTGGGTGGCGTGCTGGACGCTTGCTCACCGTCCGATCTGCATCTTTGTGTGATCCATCCACCGTGCTGTGCATCTACCGCCCCCACCCTCTTTTGAGCTTTACCAACGCCTAGTGACTTTTGAAAACACGCTGTCCAAATCTCATTTTGAATTAGTAGTATATATATATGCCCGATATTTATTAATTAATTAAGGTAGCTTTTTATATAATTTTGTAAATAGACTTTATAGAAAAGATACTGATATTATGACATACAATCAGTATTACTAGATACTACACCATACAATCAGTATTACTTAATTAGTTGGTGTCATATATAAGAGGTATTGATTGTCACTGATATCCTAATTGGTGACATATAAAATGTAAAACCTAATGGCACGCCACAACCACCGCGAACCGTCGCTGCTGTAACAGATAACTAGTCCCTGTTGCGTTAGTGTCGGCGCATGACATTTGCGTTTGCACTCGCGATGCCGATGGGTGTGTGTGTGTGTGATTAGGTGGCAGGCGCCTGTGATGGAATTGAAACGCCAACTAATGGCAAACTTGCCTTCAAAACACACTTTGCCGATCAACCCGTGCCCGTGCAACCAGCCGCCAATAACCTACTCCTAGTCGGTGATGCCGTGACGACGCCATGACGCCGCGAGATCCGCCGAAACCTGCGTCGTTGCGACACCGACGACGGACCAGGTACGCCGTACAGTACGCGGGACGGGATGCACTTGCAGCAGCGACACATGGGGCGCTGCCCAACTGCGAACGCTGTACCTGAACGGCTACAGCACGTGCGGTGTCCGCCTCGTCATTGATTTGGGCATTCAGATTTCACGGCAACCCAGGATAAGTGAACTGCCCGGAGATCGATCACACGGCGGTCCGGCGTATTTTATTTACTGACCGCCGTGCTGGCCCGGACTGCTGGTTTTGTTCTTGTTTTTTAGATGTGGACTGGTGATCGTATCGTAGTAAAAAAAAATAATAGCGATTGTGCAGGCGTCGTGTACCAGTCGTCTCTCTGCAAATGCAAATAATGAAAGGAGAGGACGACCGGCCGTGACCGTCACACAATCCGTTGGACGTCGCGTCGGAATGGCGCTCACTCACTTCATCATCACCCACAAAAGAACGGCCAGCAACACCGGCCACTAGAAAAAGAAAACCCAACACAACCGAATCGAACCTAACCGAACCACGGGTTCAGAGTCGGTGGCGAGTGGCGTGGCGCCTAATTCACAGCAGAGCAGAGCACCACCACCACAGAACAGGGCAACAGGGGAGCTGCTGGCTGGCACTCACTGGTAGGCAACGCGCACAGCCAGGCACCACAGAATAGTGAATCGTCATCAGCTGACGATGATGGTGAAATCATCGTGCTCAGGCATAAATACCAGCAGTATATTCCATGATGATTGATCAGGATGTATTGCATTATTATATATCAATCAAATTATCAACGTCGTGGTCGTCCACAACAGTTTATCTGTTTCTAGTTACAACAACAGCAGAACATTAGAACTACCGCACGCCAAGCTTTATGCCAGTGCCCAACAGAACTACCGCACATCCAGGCACCACAGAATCGTGAATCGTCATCAACATCAGCTGATAACGGTAAAAAACAACCTACTAATGCATATATGATATATCCCAGCAGTATTATATTCCAATGATCAGGATGTATTTCTATACATAATTATCAACGTCACGGTCGTCCAGAACAATTTTCTGTGTTTGTAGTTACACAACAACATTAGAACATTAGAATTACAACTCCTGCACCAAACTTTAAGCTAGTGCCCAAAGAAAATGGAGAGCCAACTATACAGTATATGCTGCCTGCCAGCCTTTGTTTTTTTTTTCTATTCACCTTGCAGATACAATATACATACATGACACCAGCACCAGCTGCAGAAACAAAATGCTCCAGTTCCCACGAGGTTGGTGGGTACGCGGCAGTGTCGGTTGCACACTCGCATGTGATGCTGCTGCGCCAATTATCTCCCTGGAGCAAACATGGTGCACTAAACAACATAGATTCCGGCAGGAGTTGCTCTACATCCACATGGAGCCCCCCAGGATCTTTCAGAGAACTAGAGAAACCGCGTGGAGCTGGTAAGTAAGTATACCTACTGAATCCGCTGGAGATTGTAGTGCACCACCCTCTCGAGGGCGCTTCTGAACTCGCTCCTTGGAAGGCACTGCAGGTTCTGTATCGCCAGCTCGCCTTTCTCCTCCGCGAGCTCCTGTGCCTTCCTGATCCCGCCGCTCCGGTGGACGAGCTCCACCGCTGTCGCCAGGGAACCGGGCTCACTGAACTCGGAGTCAATGATCTCCCGTAGCCGTGGCTCATCTTGCAGCGCGAAAATCACTGGGGCGGTCAGGTTACCCTTGGCCAGGTCGCTGCCTGCTGGCTTTCCCAGCTGCTCAGCTGACTGGGTGAAGTCGAGGATGTCATCCACCACCTGGAAGGATAGACCCAGGTTCCTGCCGTACTCGTACATCTGCTCGCAGATGGTGGTGTCCATGCCGCTGAATATGGCGGCAGACCTTGTGCTTGCCGCGATCAGAGAAGCGGTTTTGTAGTAGCTCTTCAGCAGATAATCGTCGAGGGTGACGTCACAGTCGAAGAGTGTTGATGCTTGCTTTATCTCACCGCTGGCGAAATCCTTGATTACCTGTTAGCACATTGTTTCTTTTTTTATCCTTTCATCAGATAAACAAAGTGCGGACATTTTTTACTTAAATGAAGAAGAGATCATAGCCTGCTCAGATCCTTTAGTACCTGGCTGATGAGTTTGATGACTTCAATGTTTTCTAGGTTTGCAAGAAACCAAGAAGACTGCGCAAACATAAAATCACCAGCAAGCACAGCCACCCGTGTGCCATAGAGCTGGTGGATTGTTTCTTTTCCTGCAAACGATGAGATCTAGTTTAGAATAAATCGGTCAACATACTGGTCTTGGTTCCCACACGAACAATTACATTATGAATTAGGAGTATGCTGAATAGCATTGAGCGTAAAGGAAACAAAGATGAAGCTTCATGTATCATGAATGCGACAAGGTAATTAGTATTTAGCAAACAAAGGTGAAACTGAAGCACGAATTTCCAAACTAAACTATGTCTCCAAAGTACAAGGGCCAAGAAAATCAATAGAACTTAGAAATACCATGGACATTGATGGCCCACAAAACATTAAATAAATGTTTCCAAGAGGTTTTAAATAAAACTAAAAAAATAGCATTGTGAAAGAAATTTTTTATTGACAATATGGTTGACCATGAAAAAACAATGCATACAATCACTGGTAAGCGTAGCTACCCTGTGAAATAGAGCTGATGGATTGTTTCTTTTCCTGCAAACGATCCAATCTAATTTAGAATAATAATCCAGTCAACTTACTGATACCCTCAAAAAACCATCACATTGTGATAAGTGAGTGCCACTGGGTGTAAAGGAATATGCTTCCTTCATTTCCAAAACACAAAACAGGCTTCCCATATCGCCAGTGCAACAAGGAATATCAAAGAGGTGTAAAAATGACAAGTGAATTTCCAATGTAACATATTCTCCAGATTACAAACGAAAAAGAAGGTTTAAGTACCATGCAGAGACATGCCCAGAAAAGAGTCAAACAAATGTTTCTAAGAGATATTAAATAAAAGCAGAGAAGTGCATGATGAAAGAACGGTTTTTTATTGACAGTGCGGTGACTTGTTCAAGAAAAAACATTGTACATACCTCTTCGCATCCCACTGTCGCCAATGACATCGTCATGTATTAAACTTGCAGTATGAATCATCTCTATGATCTCCGCCAAGCGCTGATGTTCTGTAGTTAGCTCCCTGGATTGCAAAACCAAAATATATGTGTGTTACTATGTTTAATATTAGAACTTCAATCGTTTGCTTTGCTCTAATGACACCTGAAACATTTACTCTTTGCAAAACATGACATTTGGTCATTTTAATATCAAAATACATCTCTAATACATGTATTTTGGCCTGAATAGACGTTTTTACCCCTGGGTGCTCTCTGCGCCATTTAGGCCCCTGTCGCCTGGCCGGTTGGCCAGCTAGCTGCATGCTGCCAACGCGCGCATGGCTTCTGCTTGGTGCAAGCGCATGGCATGACCTTGCAATACAAACTCTTCAGAAAACAGGGAGCACGATGGTAGCCTGATTTCCCATTTTCAAACAGAACCCACAAAAATGACTACATCAATCGAATGGATCTCCAGCGCGCATACACACATAAATCATGGAAAATAATATGCCCAGGCAACCAACGTCAATCACCGGCACCTCTTCATCATCTGCAGGTGGTTGCTCTCCGGCCATGGATAGAGATCGGCGACGTGGGGAGAGGGAAGGACAGGCCGGGCGGCGCCGGCCGTCTCGATACGTGCGGGGGTCTCGCAGTCGCGGGGATCGATACGACGGGAGGAGATGAATCGACAAAACTTACGTAAAAGCAGAAGGGCAATACGGGTATTTTGGAAAAATACATATATTTCATATTATCAAATGAATTAAAATGAACCAAATGTCATGTTTTGCAAAAAGTAAATGTTTCGGTGTCATTAGAGCAAAGCAGATGATTGAAGTCCTATTATAGCAAAGCGCCATGTTTGGAGTCCCATAATAGCAAATATCTCGTGTGTCACTATGTTTAATATTAGAAGTCCTGATACAAAGTGGTAAACCGATAGCAGAGAAAGGAACTTACGACAAAGCAGCTAATTCAGCAGTTGCCCTGGACACCAGAAAAACTAATGCTGGTCTTAATCTCTTTCCACCAGCTCCGAAAATTTGTTCGGCTGCAGAAACTAAAACTGGATTTTCTGCACCAACAAGCTGTTGAAGTTATATCAGTTATCACTATGGTAGATAGGAGCTTATTAAGCATGAACTGCTAAAATAATCTTCAACAGTCATGTGTACTTGTTGCAGATTGCAAATTAGAGCAGGCATGCTATTTGATTTTAATGCTCTCAAATTTAGGCCTTATTTATATGAAGAACAAAGATCTATAGATGGACTGTAAAGCTGCGATGTATCATGATATAGTAGTTCTTAGGGGGAATATTTTTGCATTAAGAACCAAAAATGTGTAGTAGGAACATATTGTCCACCTTTCCCAAAACCTTAAGCGTTTAGGAGAATTGTTGTGCGCATGAAACTTATTATGTTGCCAAAACTCAAGGCCTTAGTCCAAGAAGTTCTTAAGAAAAATATGTTTTGCATTCAGGACCAAAAATGTGTAGTATGAGTATATCGTCCACATTTCCTAAGCATTTAGAAGAGTTACTGTGTGCATGAAGCTTATTATGTTGTCAAAGCACAAGGTCTTAGTCCAAAACATGGATATCACCAATAGTGGAGCTTGGACAGGAAAAGAGTGGGGGCCAACATAACATGAAATGGAAGTAGAGGGGGTACAGATTAGTATCTTGTTAGTGCTTAAAGAAATGAAAATAAATACTCCATTAAGAATTTGTCTAGCTTAGGGGTAGCCATGGCCCTCTGGTCCTAACTAAGCTCCGACACTGGTCATCACAATTTTAGAAAATAATTGCGACTCGCTTTGAGTCAATGTCATAGGCCTGGACGCCTGGTGGAGCATAGATATGAGGAGTGGGGAAGTGCTGAAGTATGACTGTATGAGTGAGTGTACTTCTTACTTTCAGTCCTACTTGAGATTTAGTTCAATAGATGGATGCCTGAAACTAAACTTCAAAAATTGTCTTGAAGCATGTTAATATTGAGGAAACTAAAAGTTTGCAGAGAAGGACAAAAAGGGCAACAGAAGATGTCATGGAGGCCACTAAAAATTGACAAGTTATAGCAAGCAGAATTGCAAACTCCACCAGCCACTTCTGGTGCTCTGAGCTCCAACTTGTCAAAATATGAGACCACATCATGAAGAAATTACACGCCCCCTTGAAAGGGATGGAAGCAGCTATTAATGTCTAATAATATATGTGTTCCTGTCATTTTGCAGGCCACTTTCAAAGAGCCGGTGCAACCATGGAATTGGACAGTTGAGGATAGCAGATAGCATATGATTGTTACTTATTTTACTTTGGAGTTTCATGAGAATGTTTTGTCTTAAAAATTCCATGAACTAACACTTGAGGAATATGTCAAAGACAAAATTTCAGAGGCCTGGTGGAGCCTAGGAATCATGAGGACTGGGGAAGTGCTCAAGTATTGACTGTACTTCTTATTTTTCAGCTCTAACTGTGTCCATGAAAAACACATCAGTGTTGAGTTGAATTGATGGAAACTTATTTTTAAAAAATTGTAAGTTCTCGAAGCATGTCAAAATTCAGTAAATAAACTGAAGTTTGCAGAAAAGGACAAAAAAACCAGTGGTAGAAGTTATGGAGACCACAAAAAAAATGACAAGTTAGAGCGAGCAGAAATGCAAAATCCATCAGCCCAGTCTTGGTGTTCTAAGCTCCAAGTCATCAAAATATGAGACCATACATGAAGAAACACATATCCCTTTGACAGGGATGGAGGCGGCTTGTAATGCTTTTAGTCATCTCTGTATTCCGGACATCTTGCAGGGCACTTCAAAGATCAAGCGCAGCCATGCACACTTGCAGTGAGCATATGATGGTTACTTATTTTCTTTAGAGTTTCATTGAATATTTTACCATGAGGAAATTCCATGAACTTGGAACGCTTGAGGAACATGTCAAAGAGACAAGGACGAAGGCAATTTCATATGATGTAGCCCGTTAACATGACGGGTATAGATTTGAAAACACAGTCTAAACACCAAAGCAAATGTGCAGCCAAATGCAGATATGAGTATACAGTATGCATTAATGGCCTTCCCCATAAGTGACAATCACATCTATATATGGTTATCAATTGCAATCACCCAAAAAAAAAAAAAAAAAGTAAAACTTGACAGTCACACGCACATAGCCTAAACATGAGTTCTCTGAATTCTGAAAAGGAAAGGAGCCCTAAACTACATGGCTTCTAAAATAAGCTCACCGATTTGAGATTGTTGTTGAGGTTGAGCAAGTCGTCCGAAACAACCTCGAGCAGAGAAGAAACAGAAATGCGTTCAGGGGCGCTTGCTGTTGTCACGGTAGGAATCCTCCGTGGGGGCATATCAACAGCCGCAGTTCCTGCACATCAGTCCAGCACTGCCAGTGAAACCACTCGGATTTTACAGGGCAGCAGAAAACGACGAGAGAGGAGAGGAGCGGACCAGGCTGAGCGGTGGCCAGTGAGGCAACGAAGCAAACACATGGCGTGCGCCGCCGTCTGGGCGCGGCCCGCGCGACGGGACAGCGGCTGCGGCAGGGGGCCGCCGAGTGCCCCGAATCGAACGCCGTCTTGCTCATGGACGACACCCCAGGGCAGCTCAGAGACAGCATCTGGGGCAGGGCAGGGAGAGAGAGACGCCCGCCCACACAGGGACACAGCAATTGAAGAAGGAATTGAATCGAGCTAAAGAACTTGGAGCTGGAGATCCCAGGACCAGGGAGGCAGGGATACCAAAATCTTTGGACCCCCCGACCCGAGCCGGCGAGACCTTGAGACGCTGTGATTTGGTTTCGTGCGCGAATGAATATGGTGATGGTTGGGGTTCGTCTCCTTCCGAAGATGACTGGGAGTGGGACTGAGCAGAGAGAGAGCTACAGGGGCAGCACGCACCAGGGACGGGATTTAAATATAGAGCTTGCGGAGGAGAAAGGGCTTTGTGTATCCATGCTGGCCATAGAATCCAGAGGATTGCCGGAGCTCTCACATTCGCCGGATCTTACACCGTTTTCTGTAAATTCCCGCAACATTTTTTTTAATTTGGTCCATAAAAATAATTTTAATTGCATGTCGTAAAGTGAGACCAACTAAAAACATAACGTTGGCAGGAAATAGAGATATTAGAGTCTTAGGCGCTGCTTGTTCTCGGCCATTGTTCGCCACGCAGTGATGTGGCAGGCCACGTCATGTTGTGGCGGTGGCGGTCGAAAAGTTCGCCATAATCTACCACAGTCTCGCTATGTTACACGACGCGCAGCAGCAAGAAAAAGATACAAGACAAAGCGGTGACGGCCGATGCTTAGAATGAAAACCAAACACCTGCTTCGGTTGCTGTGGCGGCCACAGATTTGGCGTGGCGGGGCATGGCGTAAACCAAACAGCACGGCTAGTTAGAACCTACCTCTACAATATACATTTTAGAGGTTGTTTGGTTGGCAGCCCTCACACGCCATGCCATAGGTGTGGCCGCCATGCAAATTTTGTCAGATGTTTGGTTAACGAGTCTCGTTAGGCGGCCACAATTTTTCCATAGACAAAAGTCGCCACAATCTTTGGGCCTGTGGCGGGCGATTCCCACGCCGCAAGCTGTGGCGCGCGCCACACATACGGTGGCAAATCGTGGTTGCCATCCAAACAGGCTGTTAGACTCAACCTTAGGCAAAGTCTTAAGGAAGTAATAAAAGCTTGAGGTCGAATTTAAGCTTGAGACCCAACCTCTCGTATTGAAAATTTGATTTTCGGCATGCATGTGGTAAGTAAATATACGCACACGAACGACTTTAATTGTGTTTGGTCTTGACACAATGACGCCTAGAGTCCACCCATGACGGTGCTACTGCCTAGCCCAATGTGCGAGGACAGGAGCTAAGTAGCGGTGGAGAATTGGGAGCTATGTAGTGATAAAGGATGAGGAGTTTGAGCGTGAAGTTAAACCTAGGGTGACACACATGGTCTAGATGCGGAGTTGGGGTTGGCATACATGTGGAGGGGCACAGGAAGAGGCCTCAAGATGGTGGCAGTAGGAGAGGGATTTATGGATAGAAATGGTGAGGATATGCTTTTATTTAGGGGTCAAGCTCACCTTAGAGTTATTAGTAGTTACAAACTATGTTCCTTATCTTGTGTCTCTAATTTTTTGAGGTCCTTGAAGTCTTATGCACTTTGACAAAGGTCTATCCATATTAAGTGACAAACTTCTTATCGAGAAGAAAGAGTATATAGAAAACTAAAAAGAAAACTTTTTTTATTGACGAGTGCTCTAGTGTTACTCCCTCCATTCTTTCAATTTTTTACATGTCATATTAGGTTTACAATGTATGAATTATGTATTATAATAAAAAACATTTAGTATAGTGAATATAAAAATATAAACACTATGCTATGAATCTATCCCTCCATCCCAAATTATAAGTCGTTTGACTTTTTTTAGCTCCAAGTTTGACCATTCGTCTTATTCAAAAAAATTTACGTAAATATTGTCAAATTCAAGTCATTCTTTAAAAACTTATACTAATAAAGAAAGCCACGGCAAAAAAAAAGTGATATTTTGCACAAATTTTTGAATAAGACGAGTGGTCAAACTTGTTGTCAAAAAAAAAAGTCACGACTTATAATTTGGGATGGAGGGAGTATATATTTTTTAATAAATTGATGATCAAAGATAGAAATATTTGAATAAAGATAAACCTAATACGGGATGTAAATAAAAACGAAGGAAATATGCTAGATCAGCAAGTGCAATAATCGTCGTAACGTCTTTCTGTCAGCATCTATAGCAATGGATTATTCTCTCCACTATGGCCATGTTTGGGACCGCGAGTAGCAGGAGCGCGTCGCTTATATGCGAACGTTGTTCGGATGCCGCTTACTTGATTTTCCACCGTGCACTTCAATCTTCCGTGTTCTTCGTTGCAGGCGACGGGGAAACACGCGTTCGGTGGGCTTTTCCTGTGCTTCCACGTATAAGCGTTGCCACCGCTGTCCCAAACAGGGTGATATTCAAAACTTGTCACCTAACGAAATCGCTAAGCCACCAAGGACACCCTAACATTAATTGTTTGGAAACTGCGAAGGGGATCGGAAAAAATGCCAAGTGAAAGATATCTTGAAATTGATGGACTGGGACTTCGCAGTCGTACCTTTCTGAGTTTCTGACGTGCCAAATTAGGTCGCATAATATAAGGTATTATTGGTGCATGGGAATATACGAGATCGCTACACTCCTGGAGCTCGAGTGATATGAATCAGATGATGTGCGAGCTGCTGCACCACCTTTGCTCAAGTTACTTTTGCTCCAGTACTCTACTCCTGTCATTACCAGGGACAGACAGATGAGATGGCCTCCTGATTCCTCAACCCATCCATTTATGATCAATGAAAATCAGGTGGGGGACCCTCTCCCCCTCCGTTGACCGATCAAAAAAAAAAAAAAAATCAACCCATCTCCATTTCTGCCTAATCCTGCACCAATTAAATACGCTTATCTCAGGAAACAACACCAGTTCATTTCAGCAGCCACGCCCTGGACGCCGGGGCCAAAGAGAAACGTGTGCTGGGAGAAGGGGCGACGTGGGCAAACGGAGATGGTTCAGCCCTTGTCTGGGTACGTGTGTGCTTGCCGGACACGTCGCCGCGCGGGGCCCGGCCGAGCCCAGGAGCCGTGTCTTTTTTCTCGACAAAGAAGTTCGCTCTGAACATTGGACTGGGCCTCGGTGCGTGGAAGATAAGATTGAGCCCACCACCAAAGTTACGGGAGCTCTATAGCTCCATTCGGGCTGGGGGAAACCGTAACATGTTTCATCGTTCCCTCCCCCTCGCCGCCACCACCCCCACCGCGATTCCTGCCCTGTGCACGGCGACTCCCCTGCATGGCTGCACCACGGCCTTGACCCCGCCGTGAGCCCCCTATGGCCGACCCCGCAATGCGAGCTCGACCTCCGGCGCGAGTGTGCAGCCCCGCGCGGCCCCCATTGCGACGACTTTCGCCCTGCACGCGAGGGAGACGCTGACACCAAGGTGAGTCGAAACCACGCTGAGTTTTCCTCTCACTCTACTAATCCGTACAGGGAGGATCCACACAGATGCTCTAGATCCATTGCAGGCAGCCCCGATCTGTGGATTTGGGTCCGTTGCAGGCAGCCCGAATCACCACAGGCACTCTGATCTCTTAAAAAGGCCCAGACCAATCTACATACGGCCCAGTATCGCTCTCCCTAATAAAAACTAGGAAAAAGTCTACTCTTGCTCCCCTCAACTTTTGCGAAAGTCGATTTTGGTCCCCTCAACTCCAAAACCGGACAAAACGGGTCCCTCAACTTTTCAAACCGTGCAGATTTCGTCCCTCGACGGGTTTGGATGGTGGTTTCGCTACAGTGACTTTGGTTTCATTTTTTCTCTTTTCTTATTTATTTCGGGCCGAATCTTTCAAAAATCATAGTAAATCATTGAAAATTCATAAAATAGAAAATCTAATTTTGTTGGACTCCACATGAGTAGAGCTATGCAATGAATATATAATATGGTATACTTTAGTACAAAGTTTTTGCTAGAAGGTTTTGCCTTTTTCTTTTTATTTATTTTCGACTCAATCTTTAAAAATCTTAGTAAATTACAGGAAAAATTATAAAATAAAAATTCAATTTTGTTGGACTCCACATGAGGCGCGCAATAACACAATGACGTAGTTCTTGTGGCTCTTTAAACTGGGTTAGGTTAGCTAGGTTTCTTTGCGTGCGCGTCGTGCACGCATTACACGGCCGTGAACCTGATCGATGGATCCCGGCCAATAAATTAAATAGTACACCTATATATCTTTATTGTGTAAATATGCTCATGTGGAGTCTAGCAAAATTGGTTTTTCAATTTTATGATTTTTTATAGTTTACTAAAATTTTTTAAAGATTGAGCTGAAATAAATAAAAAGAAAAAGGCAAAACCTTGTAGCAAAAACTTTATACTAAAGTATATCATATTATATATTCATTGCGTAGCTCTACTCACGTGGAGTCCAACAAAATTTGATTTTCTATTTTATGAATTTTCTGTGATTTACTATGATTTTTGAAAGATTCGGCCGAAATAAATAAGAAAAAAAGAAAAACAAAACCATGGTTACTGTAGCAAAACCGGAGTTATCAGAAGAAACCATCGTCCAAACCCGCCGAGGGACGAAATCTGCACGGTTTGAAAGTTGAGGGACCCATTTTATCCGGTTTTGGAGTTGAGGGACCAAAATCGACTTTCGTAAAAGTCGAACCAAACTAAGACTTTTTCCTAAAAACTAGGGGGCAATCTCAACCGTGGAAGCAGCCCCGCGCGCCGCCACCGGGCGGGCCGGGCTCGAGCCCCCTACCGCGATGCTAAAGGGAAATCCCCTTAGCCCCCACCTCGAATCTGAGCCGTCGATCTTAACTTGGAGGGCTAAGATTTAATTTTTTTTTCTAATTGGGCCAACAAATGATATAGTCAGTCAAGGCCCAATGAGAAAACCCTACCCATATCACTTCCCCATCCTACAGCGCCGCACCCCACAGCGCCGCCACGCACCCTCCTATCGCGCCGCACCCCCACTCCTTTTTCTCGGCGACCGCGACGCAAAGGCTCGGACGGCAAGGGGACGCAGGGCAGGGCAGGCCGCCAGGTCAGGCAGGGCGCCAAGTGAGCCCGTCCTAAAACAAATTCCTGGCTCCGTCCCTTCACCGATCCACGGCAGCGTCTGCGAGGCGGCTAAACCCTAGCTAAACCCCCCACCGTCCCTCCCGGAAGCACCCGCCGCCGGCGACAGCAGGATGAGGAAGAAGGTGGACGAGCGCATCCGCACGCTGATCGAGAACGGCGTGCGGCAGCGGCAGCGCTCCATGTTTGTCATCGTCGGCGACAAGTCGCGGGACCAGATCGTCAACCTCAACTACATGCTCACCAAGTCCCGCGTCAAGTCGCGCCCCTCCGTCCTCTGGTGCTACCGCGACAAGCTCGAGATCAGCAGGTGATGGTGATGATGATGTCCTTGCCACTAGCCGCGTCTTCCTCCCCCTCACGCTTGCTTTACTTTGGGACAATGACTAATTGCTAGCTAGTCAGAGATTAGCCAAAATAGCTCTAGTGCATCCAAACAGAGAGCTAACGGGTGGGCTGCCAAGTCATCAACTAGCTATTTTTTTTTATAGTTCCAAGTCATCATTTTGTTACTAGTTATTACTTAAAACAAATGAATCTAAAGCCAATTAGCTAGTCAATTAGCTAGTCAGTTTAATCTGGGCTAATTTTTAGCCCCAACTAGTAACTTAGCCATGTCTTGCTGCTCGGTTTGTGAATGAATTGGCGCGGCTTGCATTGTGCAGTGATGTATTTACTTACTTTCCTACTTGTCCTCCATTTCATCCTGTACTGTAGCCACAAGAAGAAGCGCGGCAAGCAGATCAAGAAGCTCATGCAGCGGGGTCTCCTGGACCCTGAGAAGGCTGACCCGTTCTCCCTCTTCATGGAGACCTCAGACATTACATACTGCCTCTACAGAGACTCTGAGCGGGTCCTTGGTAACACGTTCGGCATGTGCATACTGCAGGTTCTGCCTGAAGCTTCTCTTCTATTACATTTGGTTGAGGCCACCATCCTTGGCTTCCTTGTTGCTGAATTTTCTTTGTTGATGATGCTTCAGGACTTTGAGGCGCTGACGCCTAACCTTCTTGCACGGACTATTGAGACAATCGAGGGTGGCGGTTTGATAATCCTGCTGCTCCGCTCGCTGTCCTCGCTCACCAGCCTCTATACAATGGTCATGGTGTGTTTTGTTTCTCCTCTCTGCATTTCACTTCTCTTTCACCCATACACACTCAATTAATTAAGGAACTCGATAGTTTCGATAGTTTTTTTTTGGGTGCATGTTGTCTATTAAGAATTTAAGAATCTCTATACCACCTGCCCCATGCCCATTCATGCTGAATTAGATTTGAGTTTGGTTCTTTCTGTACCAACAGGATGTCCATGAAAGGTTTCGAACAGAGTCTCATACTCAAGCGGCCGCAAGGTTCAATGAGAGGTTCTTGCTGTCTATAGCATCATGCAAAGCATGTGTTGTGATGGACGATGAACTTAACATTTTGCCGATATCATCTCACATGAAATTCATACAGCCAGTTACAAACAATGAGGTATGTGTGCTTAATTCCATTTCCTTTATTGGTATGTTATAAGCATTCCTTTTTTCCTAATAGGACTTCTTCTCTTTTATCCTATGATGAATGGCTCTGCTGGGCTTTCCATGTTCTGATGAATCTCTTCGAGCTTTTGTTTTTGTAATTCATATCATTTGATTCCTTTGCAATGTGCATATTTTATGATGTGCCTAGGATTCTGAGGGATTGTCGGAACGGGAGAGGGAGTTGAAAGACCTCAAGGATCAATTTCGTGAAGACTTTCCTGTTGGTCCTTTAATTGGAAAGTGCTGCACAATGGATCAGGTGCAGTTTGATGCTGATTCCATCAATATTTTCACAAAATAAGAATTTTGTGCCATATGTTGGAACTTACAGTCACTTGCAGGGTAAAGCTGTCATAAACTTTCTTGACTCTATTTTGGACAAGTCCCTGAGGAGTACGGTTGCTTTGCTTGCTGCTCGTGGACGTGGTAAATCAGCAGCCCTTGGTCTTGCCATTGCTGGAGCCGTAGCAGCTGGGTAAAGCTCCACCCAATGGAAGTCAATATTTAGTCAAATGTGCTAATCTTCTTAGTGCTAATTGTTTGGTTTCTTAGGTATTCAAATATATTTGTCACCGCTCCAAGTCCAGAGAACTTAAAAACTCTGTTTGAGTTTGTGTGCAAGGGAATAAATGCATTGGAGTACAAGGTTCTTTTCTGCCATTTGATTTTGTTGTTAAAGTGTAGCTGTGTTCTTTACATGTGCTTTTGAATTTTTAATGCATCTTTCCTCTTTCAGGAGCATTTGCATTATGATGTGGTGAAGAGTGCCGATCCAGAACTGAAGAAAGCAACAATTCAAATAAATGTCTATAAGCAACATCGTCAGACAATCCAGGTAATTACTTGATTGCTTGCCAAGCGTACCGTTTGTGTTTGATAGTCCTATCCAAAGCACCCAGAACGAGCTTGATCTTGAAGCTCACTTCGCAGATAACTTGGAAACCGACTTCACTCATGTGTTCTAAAGAGTCTTAGCCTTCAATGTGAAATTTAGGGGCTGGTTCCCATTTTGGAGGGCTTAAATTTTGTTACTTAGTTTCAAGTTTTGTCAGGGAGGGTAAACAGTAATGACTTCTCAAGATGTTGTAAAATAATAACTTGTTTAGATGCTGTTTAAGTGCAATGCACATTTTAACTATTGTGATGACGATCATTATGGACCATAGTTGCGGTGTTTCTGTTTTAATTGTTAGAGAGATGCAGGAGGCAGCTCAAGATTAAGCCTATGTGGTTGGGTGATACCAGAATAGAAAGCAAATCGATTCAATTTTTGTTACTCAAGATATTTTATGGTTACCTGCTGCCTGGTTAATATTATGGTTTACTATGCTATCTGCTTTATTTGTTTGGCAATCAATAAAATAAAAATGCTTGTATCGTCTTATTATCTTTGCATCTTATATGAATGTGGAGTCTGCACTATGTGCTAACTTGAACAATTGATCACTAATTCGTTATGAATCTAGAAATATGTATCCTATCATTGAGGAATGTAAATTGCGAAAGAATAGATTTATGCAAATCGGAATACTAGTAACACGGTGGTTGGACACCAAGGAGTAGTAACAGCCAGCCAAGGTTCAAATCCTGGCTTGCAAAAAGCAAGAAAAGGAAAAAAAAAATCCCCCTGCTGTGCCTCCCCTAAAAACTAGTTGCAGGGCGACGGCCTGTGGTAACGGCACAGTGCTTCCTGGGGGTAGTGGCAGCGGTCGCCAGCCCAGGTTATGGTGTGGCTAGGGTTCGAGTATTTTCTTGGCTGGTTTTGCTGAGGTTTCTTAGTGCAAAACTGTGGGGCTGGTCTTTCCCCTACCGGTCGAGTTTTTTTTATTGTGCAATGTAAATTGTATTTTATTTCATCCTAATGGAAAAATGCATCATCCTTGCAAAGCTTATTTCTCCATCTACTTGAATATACTTATGAACACAACTGCTTTGCATCTACTCGCCTTGCTTTTTATGAGTTTACCTGACTCTTATAGTTGCTAATGTCTGCAGTATCTGAGACCAAATGATCATGGAAAGCTTTCTCAAGTTGAACTCCTTGTTATTGATGAAGCTGCTGCTATTCCATTGCCAATTGTTAAGTCCATGCTTGGTCCATACCTTGTTTTCCTCTCTTCCACTGTCAATGGGTATGTTTTCAGTTACTTTATAATATGGTATCATAATTCAGTCATAGATAAAATCGACCATGATGATTTTGTGTTGTAGGTATGAAGGTACAGGTCGATCATTGTCTCTGAAGCTTCTCCAGCAACTAGAATCCCAAAGCCAGCCATCTGCTCAATCTAATGGATCTAATTCCAGTAAGAGTTGTTTAAATTTTCAATTTTAGTGTACTACTTTTTTGGAAGAAACCTCCATGTTTCTTGTTTATATTCTACTTTGTTTTGTCATGTAGGTAGGCTCTTTAAGAAAATTGAATTGAACGAATCTATTAGATATGCCTCTGGTGACCCTATTGAGACCTGGCTTAATGGCTTGCTTTGTTTGGACCTTGCAAACTCCATTCCAAATATCAGCAGGTAAGCATCATCCGAATACCTACTTTTTTGCTGTCCAAATTTGCAGTATATCGAACAAAGAATTATGGTTTCTTCTTAGGCTACCTCACCCAAACAAATGTGATCTGTATTATGTCAACCGGGACACACTTTTCTCATATCACAAGGAGAGTGAGATATTTTTACAGGTACAGATCAACGACATTCTTTTTTGCATGCTCCGTTCATATATTTGGAAAATTAGGCCGCTAATATTTAAAACAATTGTATAAATTGAAGGAGAATATATTTCATCTTCCTAAATGGATACTGGTTTCATTAATATTTTCAGCGGATGATGGCACTTTATGTTGCTTCCCACTACAAAAATTCGCCTAATGACTTGCAATTAATGGCGGATGCACCAGCACATCATTTGTTTGTATTGCTTGGTATATATGGACTGACCCTCTTGCCATTATAGATGTTCAATATGGTACTATAATTGTGCAGTACTTACTTGTGTTTCCATATTTTTTGATAGGCCCTGTTGATGATTCCAAAAACCAACTCCCTGATATCCTGTGTGTAATCCAGGTTCTGATAACTTTCTTGAATTAATTCCTTAGGATGTAATTTTGAAATCTGCTCCTGGTTCTTATTGTTACCATAGAGAATCAGCACTGGTTGTATCGATTCATTGCCACCGCAAAGACATGGTATAAAAAGTTACTCTTGGGCAATCATTCCACAAGTAGACCCATAACAAGATTATAAGAAAGTAAAGAAAAAGTGCAACATGTTATCAAGTAGCCCTATGGACAAGCCTCGCAACCAAAATATAATATTCAATGCGCTTTGCACCGACTCATAAACAAGAGCTGGTTTTTGTCTCGCCTTTTCATGCATCGCATACTCCAGTAATTTTATTCGGTATGGTTTGCTTCCATGTCAGCCCAAGGCTTTCTTTTCACTGCCATTGGAAAAGCCTATAGGTTTTTCAATTGTACAGCACCCGGGTCACATGAACCTTTGCCACATATATGCATAATATTTCTCCTAACATAGACACCAAGCGCACCAGCACTTGGTTCTTTTTGTCATTGACTTGTTAACTTTTGTTTGAGACTTAGAGTTAATTATTTTTGTGTCACCATGAGAAGTAGCACTCATAGCTGTTGGCTTCAGTCTGAGATATTCTAATCAAGCACCAAAGCTACTAACAAGTTTCATTTCCACCATGATCTACACCATTCAGTTTGATATTGTTCTTAAGATTAGATTTGTCTGTGGCCTATTTTAAGGTTATATTTCATATATATAATATATATGCATCATGTGATACAGAAATATTATATATGTAAAATTTTAATTTTGTATTTTTCAGGTTTGTTTGGAAGGACAAATATCTCGAAAGTCAGCTATGAAAAGCCTAAGTGAGGGCCGATCACCTTCCGGCGATCAAATACCATGGAAATTTTGTGAACAGTTCCAAGACAATGTCTTTCCAAGTCTCTCAGGAGCTCGTATAGTGCGAATTGCTGTCCATCCTAGCGCCTTGAGGGTACATTCTTTTTACATTTATGTGACTTTGTTTACGCATGTTGACGCCGTCCTATATTACTATATATCATTTATGTTTTTTGCCTAATGTAGCTTGGGTATGGTTCAGTTGCCGTTGACCTTCTAACAAGGTACTCTTCTTTACACTGCTTCATTTTGTATCCTTATGGCATATAATGATTACTGGTGCTTTGCTTCTGATTCTAAATTGTACTCTTCTTTACACTGCTTTGCAACTGATATATATAGGGATTATTGGTGCTTCGCTATTGATTCTAATTTCTAAAGCAAACACAACCCTTACAGTCTTAACCATTGCTGTGATATGAAACCCCCTGGTTTCCTGTATTAAATGTTTCCAAGCATAGTGGTGCTTGTTCACCCATGTGTAACCTCTGTACAGAAGTATTCCTTGGAAATATATTCATAATTTCTCTTTATCTGTTACATTGTCTGATCTGAAAAGGACTGATAACTGAACTACCTAATTTAACTATAGCTGTTTTTGTTTTATTTGACCATGACCTTTTTTTTTTTAAAAAAAATGAAGGTACTATGAAGGTCAAATGATAAAAACTCATGACGATGAGGAGGAAACAGAAGAGCCTGAAGTGAACATTACTGAAGCTGCAGAGAAGGTAATTGAAAGCTGTTTGTACTCAATATTATGTTCAAATGTTCTCATTCCTATATTACAGAAATTGAAAATAGCTGGAACTAACCATACAAAGGAACTTGGATATGTTTCACATATGTTTTGCTAATTTATTTCTAACTTTTGAACCGTACAGCACTTACTAGGTAAAATTATATTGTTATATCCACTACTATTACATTACAGCTAAAATATTTGGTAGAAAAATAGCACATGTTTTCATTTGTTTTCTATTGTATAATATGGGGTTGTTTACCAGGTGGTCCAGGCGTATAGCTATCTATCGATACAGGCTTTTCTATTTAGGATATATTTGGTTGTATCCGTACTATAATTCAGTTGCATTCCTTTACTTTGTCCATGTTTATGCAAGTTCCATCCTTAATTTTGAGTTAAACAATGCACTTGTTGAATGATCTCAAATTCTCAATTATATGTTGAAATTTTTGTATTTTGCCTCATGAAAGTTATGCATAGTGAATTTGTTATATGCGCTTCCTTCAGATATTTAGCATTACATATGCCCTTCTGTTTGATTGTATTACCAACTATACATTATTATTCTTCTGCTCGCAAATAAAGGCGTAAAAAGGATTTAACATATAATAGATATGTTATCACTTGAGTCTACAATACATTGGCACAGTATTTTTCCTTGCTGGTATAACAACTTTTAACTTGGTATATGTTGTTTCAGGCTTCACTGCTAGAAGAGAACATAAAACCAAGAGCAAAGCTTCCGCCACTCCTTGTTCCTCTTTGTGACCGTCATCATGAGAAGCTCCATTATCTTGGTGTATCTTTTGGACTAACGCAAGAGCTTTTCCGCTTTTGGCGGAAGCACAACTTCTATCCGTTCTATGTTGGCCAGATTCCAGTAATGATATCTGACCAGACTTGCCATAACAGATTTAGTGTTTCACCTTCTGTTGTGCTTATTGCCATTTTTTTTCCAGAGTGCTGTTACTGGTGAGCATACTTGTATGGTGTTGAGGCCCTTGAATACTGATGACATTGAAGCTAGTGAGTCAAACAAATGTGGTTTTTGGATCCATTTTATCAAGGTACTATTTTTTCACGTTTTGTTTGATCTCATTTACATTTCTAGCTGAAGCTGCTTAGTGTGCTTTACCTCAAGTTCAGTTAAAAAAGGGGGTTTGGTCTTCCTAATCTTAGATGCACAGATGGTTTTTGTTTTTCTTACATCATTCTTTTGCGTAAAAGGTTTATTTTTGGTGCTCTAGCTAATTTTGAAAGGTATGTTCAGATTTCAGACAAAGATTCAGGCGCCTTTTGGGAACTTCTTTCCGGCATCTCAATTTTAAGCTTGCAATGAGGTATGAACTTTCAAATTACGTTAGTGCAGTAAATTTTGTGCATTCTAATCTTTTGTCTTGTATATTTTCTAGTGTCTTGGCTTCGAAGATTGATTACTCAAACCATGAGCCATCGGAATACGATAATAATAGCACCTCAAAGTTATTGGGAGACATGTTATCGCCACATGACATGAAACGGCTAGAAGCATATTCGAACAATTTAGTCGATTACCATCTGGTAATAAACACAATTATCTAACCCAGAAGATAAGGCACATGTAGTTTTGATGCATTTGCAGAGTATATTTTTCTGCTGTGCTGTGAAAATAACTGTCTTTTGCATCTAAAACATTACTCCAAATTTCTATGCGTTTGGTATTCCAGATTCTGGACCTTGTACCCATGCTTGCACACCAGTATTTTTCGGAGAGGCTTCCTGTGTCATTGCATGGTGCCCAAGCTGCTGTTTTGTTTTGTATGGGTCTGCAGGACAAAGACATAGGCACTGTAAAGGTGAGCTCATGTTTTATCTGAAGCAAGTCCAAAGTACTTGACATTCTCATCAAGATTACTCACAGCTGTTCTCTAATTTATTTACTCACAGGAAGAACTTGGGATAGAAAGGGAACAGGTTCTATCAAACTTTATCAAGACAATGAAGAAGTTGTATGGTTACCTTCATAACATTGCAGGAAAAGAAATTGAAGCAACCTTACCTCGACTGAAAGAGGTAAGAAAATATATTTAGTTTCTTTCTGTAAATTTCAGTTCATAAAACACTGCATGCTAGCTAGTGCATTACTGTACTAACATGAAATTTGTATGACCATACTCTGGAATACCTTTTTTTCTTTTCTTTTTTGGAAGCTTCCTGCCTTGACTTTCTCATGCTATGTTGCTATACCCAGATTGAAATGCCCCCTCTTAGCAAATCGATGGATGAGGACCTTGCAGAAGCAGCCAAGGAAGTTGAGGTGAGAATTTAAACAGCCATCAATAAATACTTACTCCCTCCGTCCCTTTTTAGATGTCGTTTTGGGGTGCGTGTCGGTCAAACTTTCTCAACTTTGACTAGGTTTGTAGAAAATACGTGCAACATTTATATCTCCATATAAATTTATTAAAAAACTAGACGTAAAGATCTTTTCAATGATACTAATTACTTAGCATAAATATTTATATATTTTAATATATAATTGCCGGCGCGGTTGAAAAACGTTGACTTCTCGGGAAGGCGAGAATGACATCTATTTAGTAGAGCTGGGACTTGGGCGTGCCGTGCCCGGCCGCGGCCCAGCCCTCTCGTGCCGTGCGCGGGATCGTGCTCTTTAGGCACGGGGAGCCGCGTCGGGCCGTCTTGGACATGGCACGGCAAATTTTTCTTTTTGGCCCAAGCACGGCCCGTGGCACGGCGGCACGCCTTCGTGTCGTCGCCCAAGCACGACCCTCAAAAATATCTCGCCTACTTCTCTTTTTTGTTCTTGTAATATAAAAAATATGTGTCTTGTGTATACCTTTTTTAATGAAGTTTTAATGATTTTTATAATCTATTAAGTATTATATGAGATATACTATAGTAAATGCTATAAAAATACATTGTAGAGTAATAGAAGTGTGTACGCGTGCCACTTTAGTGTCGTGCCGGCCCAAGCACGCCCCCAAAATGCGGGCCGTGCCATGTAGCCCATCGTCTTGAGATCCTAGGCACGCACGCCCCTCGTGTTCGTGTCGTGCGGCACGCCCAAAATATTTCGTGTCGTGCCGTGCTTGGTCGTGCCAAAAGTTCGTGCCATGGCCCGCCCTCAAATGGCACGGCCCAAGTCCCAACTCTACTATTTAGGGATGGAGGGAGTATAATTCTGAGCTTGGTATTAAGTAACAAGGACGATCAAAGAATTACATGTGCCTTCAAGGGTCCTAATTAGATGCAAATACTTAGTTTTTACTATGATAGTTAAGATATAGATTTCTTTCTTTCTTTCTTTCTCACAAAACCGAATTGTAGCTTCAGTATAGCTACAATTGTGTGTATGATTTTGATCTACTCTTATCTCATATAAAATCATGCCAGCTAGTTTTTTTCACTGGTCTGTAGACATTGATTTCATGAAACCAAGCATGTTGTCCCCCCCCTTATTGACGCTTCTGTCAAACGCTGTATGGGCAAAATCTCAGGAACAGAGAAGAGCTGCAAATGAAGCTCCTATGGACCCCAAGATTCTGCAGAAGTATGCAATCGGTGACGACAATGAGATCGAGAAGGCCCTGCAGAACACCAAGGTGTCTGCAAGCGGCATCATCAGTGTGAAGTCCAACAAAACAAAGGCAGACAAGAAAGAGAAGCACAAGGAATCAGGCAAATCAAAAAAGAAAGGAGCAGACGGTGGCAAATCCGAGTCAAAAAGAAGAGGTCTTAGTCACAAAGTGTTTCCCTTGAAATTGGTTCTGCCACACAGCTGACCTCCCGTGTCCTGGTTTCATGGTCCTGGAGCTCTGGTCCAGTGAGAAATACCATCGTCAGAGGTCGCGGGGTTGCTCTTTGTATCTGAAAGGAAAAGAGACACCTCGTAGAGGTGGGTTGAACGATGTGGCAAGGTTTGGACTTCTGAGGAAGTTCAAATGACTAGTAGCTGTTCACAAATTTTGATGTAACATTTCTTTAATAGAATATACTCCAAGTTTTTGCTGTACCTGACTATCATGATTCATGAAGTTCATTTTTGTTGGAGAAAAGGAACAACCTACTATACTTGTTTTTCTTGGGAATCAATCTACTATACTTGTTTGATCAACTGCTGATGTTCCTAACCTGTGTGGCTGTGCCTTATACCTATGGTGCGGTTCAAGGAAGAAGTGATGTTTGCGCTTGTTGCATGGTTTTGTAAACAAGTAGAAAACCCCAATAGCCTTTCTATTATGGCAAGGCTAGATAGCTAGTGCCACATGCAAGCTATATTTATGCAAACTGTACAATAAGTTGTGATGTTTACTAACATTTCGTGCTCCATGCATGTGTGTTTTGCCACATTTAATGATTCGATGTGAACCAAGATAGTAAACCAAGATAGTAAACCTATTAGAACTTAGATTTTGTAAGAGAAATTATAAAAATAGGCACATGATAAGGATAACACATCTCTTAGAGTTGCTCTTTACAAGGTCAAAAATTATGTATCTAACAAAGCCAAGTACCTTTATCTAAAAGTAGATAACAGTTTGCAAGCCTTATCAGAGACGGAAACCAGATCCTTATTAGAGACATAAACCAGATGAGGCTGGCTGTAAGTTCCAACCTAACATATGACTTCGGAGGACTTAAATATGTCATAATATATTTAAGACGAATATTACATTGATTTGGAATTTCAGTCCCAAGTAACAGTGTCGACATAAGAATTAAATTAACAAAGTGACTCAGACAATTTATCCCTCTCTCCTGGAACATAGTGTTATCTTGCTAGATATCAGTCTCTCCTGGAACATAGTGTTGTCTTGCTAGATATCATTTAATAAGGACCAACCAACGGTGATACCCAATGTACAGAACAACATTCCACATGTCTCATAACTAATGCTGGCCGTATCAGGCTCGAAAACAACAGATTTTTAATCACCTCACCACCATAAATAGCCTCCACTTCAACTTTGAGTTCTCCAATAAATTCCACAGAAACAACCTGTCTTGTAAGCTGAAACACACCAGCATCATTTATAGGCATTCTTGCACCTCTGGAATCTAGAAGAGAGATCTCCATTTCAGGGATACTGGCTGTGCAGGTAGAGATTCGTCCAGGGACATCTTCTGACCATAAACCATCAATAACTTGAACGCTTATAGTAGCCTCAACAGTTTGGAGCAGCACTGCAAATGTGAACTCAAGGCTGCTACGTTTGCCCCATAGGTGTCTTGTAGTTATGGGTGGAGGATGCCCAACATGACTGACAGAATGATGTGTTTTTAAAACATTAAAGACAAGCACTTTATCTTCGGACTCACTTTCACCCTTTGCTTTCAGTTGAACTTCAAATGCAACTGGATCAAGTATCACAACTGCATGAGATGGGCCTGTTAGCAACAAAAACGGATCCTGCAAACATCAACATTAATCAATCAATCACTCTTCCTCTTCTAACAACAATAACACGAAGAAATCTCTAGCGTACATGCAGGGGTGAACCTATGTGCATTTACTGGTGTTAGCTGACCTGTAAACATTTTGGCAAATCCTATATAGATTCACCATTTGCTAGTACAATTTTGTTTGATAATCAATGCACTGTGATTTCCATGCCAGGCTTCGCCCTTGGGTACATGTATATAAACAATCCCTTACCAAGGAAACTACTAGAAAGTAATCAGTCACATTTTGATTTAATGAGGGTTTACTAACTCTTTTTTACAAAAATAGTAGCAAGAAGTGTCTGATTTGTTCCAACAATAACTAAATGACATGTTCATTACAACAGCACAACAAATCAAATAATTACATGGTACCTCTTCAGTTATGGTTAGGCAGTTGTCCCTGGCACGGTGGAAAATAAAATTACGCCTAGGATCCATATAGTCCCTGATGGCAATCAAGCCATATATGTGTAGTGGCCAGTGGATGCCTTCTTCCTCTTTGAGCTCGCAAACCTTGACAGAAAATAACTGCAATCCTTCCTCCAAGCCAGCAGATCTTGGGATGGGTCCAAACGTATAGCGCATGGGTGGCACAATAGCTAAGACAAGGATTCCATTAGTTAATTAATATACAGAAGGTGGATTAAATCTCACTTGTGCTTTCAGATTTGCAGTTTTACAAATGTATACATACAAGAGAGAACAATATTTTGTAACTATTAGAGATATGTAGTTTAACTCATATTACAAGTAATATGATTTCATATATATATTCAATCACAACTTGGAATACAAGTAATATGAGTTAGACTATATACATATCTCTAATAGTAACCTAAGGAAAAATAAAATTTGTTGTGAAGACCAAAATGACAAAATGTTTTTTTAAAACTTACTTGTGTCCTCAAAGGAACCTGAACACTTGCCATAACAGTTTTCCCAGTGGCGACGATAACAGACGATGTCCTCATCCTCTTCACGCTTCTCGTCACTGGCCTTGCTAATCATAGGCTTCATCTTACTAATCACAGGCTTCTTCATCATAGTCTTCCTCACGCTCCCCTTACCATCGAATCCCAGCATCGTCGCCATCTCGCAGAAAGCAATCAGATCCAACCAGACTTTGAAACCTGACCAACACAAGTGATTATATTCGGGACTGTATACTTAGCATTTGCATGTTTCATAGCCTGCTGGCACTTAATTGTTGCAACACGGAGAAGCACACAACAGCTGGCACACAAAAAACATGTGCCCAGAAATGTTCCTACCGATGTTTTCAAAACGCCTGGACGAACCATAGGACCGTCCAGGGCGATTAATCGACAGACGATTAATCGACTGGTCGACACTACCAGACCTGGACGCCATGGGACCGTCCAGGATGATTAATCGCGATTGATCGGACGTCTTTAAAACAGGGGTTCCTACACACGAATTATGAACCACAGGAGGATTTAGAACTAACATATTGTTCTGTTAATGACACAAAAGGTGAGGATCTAGAGCTAACGGTAAGGCCCCTGGATATGCAGGCCTACAGCATATCTGGCCCTTTGTTTTACCTTGTGCCAAATGCATATGAAGGTTAGTAACAAAGCCCATGCCAATGGATAAACCACAACAATTTAACAAGCTGTCAACTAGAGAGCAAACTAAACAAACTTCAGCAGTAACAATACAAATCAAGTAACAAACTAAGGGACAATCATACCAAGCTATCAACCGGAAGCAAGCTATAAAACCCTAAATAACATCGTTGAACATAGCAAAATCTAATAAATATGCATGTTGCAACCTATATTGGTATGAATACTGCAACCTAATTAGAAAGCAACAAAACCAGAAACTGCAACCCCACAAGCTCTCAACATGGGAGGTGGAAGGGAGGCAAACTATATACAAAAATAAAAAAAAAACAAGAAAACAAATCATGTTGTGAACTAGGGGCAAAATCATAACAAACGACCAAATAAAGTGCAAACTATATATAAAAACAACCCATAAACAGCACCAACAAAACATAACAAGCTCAGGAAAACACAACCGAAAACCACTACCCTAATAAGGCCTGTTTGTATGCACATGTATCCACCTCAATCATGTGTGTTGGAGTGTCACACCAACCCACTCCAACACACATGGATTGAGGTGGATATATGTGCATCCAAGCAAGGCCTCGGTGTGCATGCTAACGCTGCCAACTAGGGGGCAAACAAAGAATGAAACCATAGAGTACAAACAATAAAAAAGAACCCATGAACAGCAACAACAAAACATAACAAGCTAATGGGGAAACATAACCAAATCCCTTATGCAAACCCAATTGATATGCACATGTATACCTGAACAGTGTTTGAGAATCCTAAAAGGTAGGAACCAGAGAAAACTCTGTAACCATAATTAGCATGCTAGAAACTACAGTGAGGAAACAACAAATATTACAATCTGACCACCATATGCATAACAAGATGCCAATTTTGGGGGGACTATTAGAAAATACATGACAAAAAAAAGAACTTACCAACTGAGGTGCAAAACATAACCAAATGCATACACGACTATCACCAACAAGTTACAGAACAAGGGCAGGACAATGAAAAGAACAATGCTGGAATCAAAACACTTTAAAAAAAAAAAAGGTAAACCATTACAACCCCTAATCAGCACACAAAATTCAAAACCACTGAAAAAATATAAAACAAAGACAAAAAAGAACAAGTCCTAATATTACTAAAACGTAAATACACAACTTATTATACTATCTTATTACACCATAATAACAAAGCCACATCTGATTTGTATTAAAATCAAAATTCACAATAAGAATACCAAAAAATGGATATGTGTAGACATCATACGCCTAATGCCTAAAGTGTCCAGCCACAGCTGCTTGTTGCAGCCGGGCGCTTTTGATGGCAACAAGCGATAGCGTGTAGGCAGCATGGTCTAAATATTTTATTTTCATTAGCAAAGCTAAAAAAAATGAGGAGACTCTTGGAAGCAGGGGCGGATCACCCAATAGTTTTTGCAAAAACTTGGAAGTTAGTAGGAGGCCTGTCAAATAACTAGACAGCTTTAAGTGATGTTTGGTTGACGACACAAATTGCCATGCCTAACCTTAAGTAGTTGCCACTTGCCACATGTGTGGCTTACCATAATGTGTGGCAAAAAGAACATGTTTGGTTTGTGACTAAGGTTAGGCAAAATAAGTGTGGCTGTTGTTTGGATTACTACCACACGAACATGACAGTTTAGAAAAAGATGAAATCAGTAATAAACTAGAAGCACTGAAACATACAGGCTTTGAAAGATCAAAGTTACGAGTTCATTTTTGAGTAAAAAGAATTATGTAGCAAGCACCACATGCCAAAGTCTGAAAGTTCTGCATATATATGTATGTTCAACATGTTCGTTTGAATTATTGTACGTAAGTATTGTATGTTCCATAAAAATCGATAGTAAAAACAATATAAATTTTGTGAATGGCTAGCTGTAGCAGCAGAACTACAGACGAAACATGCAGCCACGGTGGAGGGATTAGCCATGAGACTGAGGTAGGAGAAGATACGAAGCTGGCATCACCTGCTCGGCGCGCCGGCCTGGCCCCTGGGTGCGGCGGCGAATTTCTACGGCGGGAGGAATCAAACACCTGCCAAAAATCCTGTGGCGTATGTAACTTTAGTCGGGGCAGATGGTGGCGGGGAACCAAACATCCCCTTAGGGTTTCGGTGCTCAGCTTCGCACAACATGAAGGGAAGGGAAGGGAAAGAGGTGGGAGAACCTGTTGCGTGCTCGTCACCGGCGAAGAGACCAACAAAAGCCTCAGCACCTAGCTTAGCTTAGGGCGGCGGCGGCGGCGGCGGCCGTCGGAGGGCGAGAGGGGCGAGAGAGACACAGAGAATCCGGAATTCGACGGAAGCGAGTAGTATTTACTTCCTCGACCTGGATCCTGTTTCAAAAAAAAAAAAAAAAATTTGCATCCAACCGACTGGATCCAATTTGCATCCAACCGTAACCGGCCCATATGAGCCCAATGGCTAGCGACGAGGGTCAGCGTTCCCCTCCGCGACCGGCCGGCCGCTACCCCGACGCCCCCAGCGTTCTGCGCCCCAGCGAGCCAGCGCCCTCGGCGGTCTGCGCCCCCTCACCTTCCTGATCCGGCGGATCCGGCGGTGCGGCACGTCAGCAGGGTGTCGACGCTCCCCTGCTCCGCCCCCCTGCCATGGCGCTCAAGCCGTCGAGCGTCGTCACCGCAGACATGCCACGGTGTTCACCCCTGACACCTAGGTTGTGGCAGTGGCGTTCCTCACCTCGCCGGCAGTACCGCCGCGACGCTCGGGCTTCATGTCTGCAGCCCCATGGACAAGCTCGTCGTCGGTGGACTGTAAACGATTCAAGCAGACTGCAATGTGTTTGCATATTGATATCAGTTCTGTAGAATGTTCAAGTGCTACCAAACATATTGTAATTGCAGACGCTGTACCTTTGTGTTGTAAATTGATCTAGAATGATGTTGTGAATGAAGTCCATGAAAAAATGTTGCTGATTACTGCACTTCACATGGCTGCACAAAATATGCATATTTCTGGTTATACTGGACTAGAAAAACAAAACTAACTGAACATGATGGCCAAGGAGGTTGTGTTCTCCATACTCCTGAGTGCAGTGCAGATGGGATATAATCTGTACTACTATTTTTTTTTTTTTTTTTTTTTTTTTTTGAGGGATAATCTGTACTACTAGATGCAAGCAAGCTGTTGTTGCCAACCAAATGATGCATATTACTGCAACTTGCAGCAGCTATACGTGTGTCGTGATGTTGGGCCGGCCCAGCAAGCAAGTGGAGCAGGGTATGTTTCTGCCTAATAAAAGTGAACGCCCAGATTACATTCAACTGTCAAACCGCAATCACATATCAAATAGTGGAACAAAATGATTATACAGGTAAACTATAATGGGTATCTCACACCGAGTCCTCAATTCCTAAACCGATGGTGTAACAAAGGACCAACCACAAGCAAGTACAGCAAAAAAGTGAACGGGGTGGAAAATTGCAGTCTCATTGCATCTAGTAGCGCCTTGGCTTATTCTTGCATCCCCCAGTCACGCCTTTTGGGGTGGAGGTGTCACCTTTCTTTGTACTAGAGGTCACACGGAGGATGGCTTTCGCGCTTAACACCGAGAGCTTGGACTCGCAGAAGCTCTTCCATGATTCAGCATCTGATGAAGCCTGAGACTTCTCATAGAATACATGTAGTTTCAGTGCCAGGTCGTGAGCAGCCTCCCTTGATTCAGGAAGCTTGTCACTAAGCTGCTTTGCTGCAATACGGATGAGATTATCCAGACCATATTCTTTGATTCCCACCACATCCTGGACAGAAAGAAAACATGGTAGCTGTTATACAACAAGAGTAGCATATATACAACCTCAAATGAAGGGCATGAGAACAACAGATATTGGTCGATCCATGTAGGCCTACATTACACAAAATTGATATATTCAATCTCCAGTCACTGTTGTGCTATTACAAATGACAGCAAAGTATGAGTTGTTCCTTTCGAAGTTTCATAACTATGCATCTACCATCATAATATTCCAACCATAAAATCCCTAACATGCAACTAGCTTATTATTTGTCTACCACTACCACCCAGCTTCACTTTATGACAGCAGGAGGTTCGATTTTAGAATATTTTTCTAGAACACGACTTCACGTGTATTTCATTCGATGTTTAGAATACACATCAAAATACCCAAAAGATAAACCAAAAAGATCTGGAGTACATTGGATGGACAAGGTTAGTATGCAAGGACAATAAATTATTAAGACCTACCTGATCGACCACTTGGTACATCACATAAGGAAACTATAATCTGAATTAGATTAATATTTCCCCTATCTTAAGTTTCTTTTACAGTAAGAAATGGGGCTACAGAAGCTGAAAGTGCACAAAATTTTCAGGCAAGAAATCACTTACAAGGCGAGATACAATCTTACAGATACAAACTGATGCTTTTGCTCGAAAGTGTGGATTACGGTTGTCGAGGTAGGGCTCCATTCTTGATAACAGTAGTGAAGGAGAGATTGAGATTGTCAACGATGTAAGAGCTGCCTCAGTAGCTTCACAGACAAATCGCTTATCTCGTGAAGCCTTCAGAAATAGCTGCACTAGCTGTGAATGTATTTGACAACAAGATGGTTTCAGAGACCTTCTAGTTAATACTAAAAATTTTAAATAAATAGCAATACTCACCAGTGGGTCAATTGAGTCAACCATTAAGTCACCATAGGCCTTAAAGATGTCAGCACAAGTCACTAGTGCTGTTTTCCATACAACCCTTCTTTTATCCTTTAGAGATTTCACAATAAGAGGAACCAGGGGTTTCCTGCAATTAAAACAATTTGTAATGAACAATTAATAAAGGAGATATGTGATTCTGTATCACTGCCATAGATAAGCAATTACAAAACATATGCTGCACAACTTACAACAGCTCCTGCAATCGTTCCTTGTGATACATTGCCAATTGACGAACGTTGTTGAGAGCTTCACATGTCATAACCCAGTCCTTTGAATCCAACCTTGCAGTTAAGGTCTGTTGAAAAAAATAGAAACAAATTAAAGTCGCCTCTGACAAGAACCAACAAACAAAGCGAAAGTCCTTTGAATCCAATAAAATATCATAAATATGCAAACCAGTGCTATACACTTAGAGCTTCATTGACATCTGGGAGATCTGCTAAGTTTTCATAAGCATTGTACTCCACATCAGAGTCTTGGAAAGCAGACTGAGCATTTTCTTCCTTGTTGCCATTCAGGGCTGAGTTGGTGATGCAGGATTTCATAGAATTGTCTTCACCTTTCTCCAGGTCTGATGATTGAGAAATATTGAGATCTTGCAAACCCCTTTCCAACATTTTCACACCCTACACGAATTATTGGCAGAAAAAGGCATTTCAGAAAAAAGGCTATAATGTTTCAAGACATTGTATCACCTTGATGTAATTTCTTGAAATTAATAAAAATTCCCATTTCAAAAAAAAAAAAAAAAAAATCAGCAAATTTCAGTCCATTCCTAACAGGTGGAGATTTGAATAAATAGTTAAAAGATTATCTACACACGAGATAAATAATCATCCAATGCTAGTCGAGTCACAACACCACACTCCTACAAGTGATAATCCAATATGCTATAGTGTGGCTACCAGTCAACTCTATATACACTAAATTCCACAAGTATAAATTTTACCTTTGATGGTCCTTCTGAAAACTGGTCCAGTATTCCAGTGCTGGTATTCTCTTTTTTTGTTTAGCATGGAGGTAACCCTGAAAAAATGCAGTTAAAATATTATAACACAGATTGGTCCTTGAATATATGATTACTAGATTACAAGTACTAAAGGGGGTTGAAGAAAGAGAAGAAATTTATTGAATCAAGGAACAATATTTCACTAGAGCAAATTAAAAGGTCTCATGTTAAATGGTACTGTTACTTCCCTCAAAAATATGGTACTGTTACTTATGGATAGTCCATGAGCAACTAAAGAAATCACAACCTTCAATGATGCATTAATGTAAGAAGTTTACACCACATTGATTCCCATATTTGGGTTTCACATTCTAATGTTGGATTTTAGATTTGAATAAAATAGTTAAAAGATTCTCTCCCCACCAGATGAATAATCATCCAATGCTAGTCAAGTCACAACACCACACTCCTACAAATGATAATCCAGTTTGCTAGAGTGTAGATACCGGTCAACTCTACATACACTAAATTCCACATGTATAAATTTACCTTTGATGGTCCTTCTGAAAACTGGTCCAATATTCCAGTGCTGGTATTCTCTTTTTTTGTTTAGCAGGGAGGTAACCCTGAAAAAATGCAGTTAAAATATTATAAGACAGATTGTTCCTTGAAAATATGATTAGTGCTAAAGGGGTTGAAGAAAATGAAGAAATTTATTTAATAAAGGATCAATATTTCACTAGAGAAGATTAAAAGATCTGATGTAAAATGGTACTGTTACTTATGGATAGTCCATGAGCAACTAAAGAAATCACAAACTTCAATGATGCATTAATGTAAGAAGTTTACACCACATTGATTCCCAGATTTGGGTTTCACATTCTAATGTTGGATTGTAGTTTTGATTTAAGGGTTTAGGGAAGTATACAACCTGTCTGTGGACAAGGTAATCAGTTGTATATCGCATCAAATAGTGCAATCAACAAGCCTTCCCCATCCCTTTGCCAAACCGGTTCTTCTTATTCAAGCTTGGGGTTTGCCTACCAATCACTTTCCAGATTTCGTACATTTCCTTTTTCTGGTTGTACACACCAGGAATGATGTTCACCAAGTCAGAAAGAATATCCTCTTCACCGCACTCATGCCTAAAACTATGTCTTCCAACTTTACCCCAATTATGAATTTTAGTGTCGAACTGAGGTATGCACTCTTCTCTCTTGGCCTTGAGCAGAAACTTCATGTAGATTTGTAATTCCCCTGATCTTGATGGTTCACTCAACATTAAAGCTACACATTGCAGCATTTGTCCGCGCTCATATATATCCCAATGCGCATTCTCTGGAGTAAACTGTGAAAGGACCTCAACGATATAATTCAGACAAAGATATCCAACTGGAATTTTAGAACTGTAAAAGTAGAAAAAACAGAAGATGCCATCAATTTTCAGCGAGAAAAACACAATTATCAGTTAGCACGTTACAAATTAATATTAAGGCAATTTGTAGTGAGTAACTTACATATCCTTGTAGGAGCAATTATATCGAGGCAATTTCATCTGTTTCAGATAGGATGGAATGCCACAATCCTTGAAAGTATACCAAGTGGCTTCATTATCAAGATCATCAGGAGTGAAAGCCACAAAGTAGAAATCTGACTCTCTGAACATAAGGTACACACTGCTAGAGTTGGATTCTCGATTCTTTCCGACTACCATGACAATATGATAAGTGTCAATTTCTTCATTTAGATTTGAATGTGTAAGACGTAAAGGTGTTACTGGTTTGCCATAAAAACTAGTAGAACCAACAGTCTTCATTCTTTTGTATCTCTTGACCATTAATTTATGATATGCTTTTTCCCCGCAATTTGCACCAATAGTGTAGAGAGGAATGTCCTATATTGAAAAAAGATAAATTAAATCATGTTCTAGCTAAATTAGTATTAATCAAAGTGAGCACAAATAAGCAATTAAGTGCAAAAAGGGTCCTTTTTTCTTACTGTACTGAGCAATTACCAATATTACCTCTAAGCTAAATTAGTATTAATCAAAGTGAGCACAAATAAGCAATTAAGCGCAAAAAGGGTCCTTTTTTCTTACTGTACTGAGCAATTACCAATATTACCTCTAATTTCCGCGTTCGGTCAAAAAAAATACCTCTAATTTCCGCACCAAATTTCGCCGAGTTTGATTCTCCAGTTCTTTGAGAGTCATATCCTATTCTTCAAATAATTTTTCATCTCACGACGCCTAGCCGCATCACCGGAGCCCCCAGCTTCCTTCACGCACTTCTTTTCTTCCGTGCGCGGCGGCATCATACCAGAAGGCGGTGAAGGAGAAGGTGGCGGCAGCCGTGGGGAGCTCGCCGTCGGGTGAGAGCCCTCGCTGCAGCCGGAGCACGTCTCCCCATCTGCTTCCACTGCAACCGCCGCTCCGGCGCCACAGCCGCTGGGCTCACGCAGTCACGCCCTTGGAGGCTCACCTAGCAGAGGACGACATCTCCCGCTTGGACCCGACCCGCCGCCGTAGCCTCACAGATGGACACGATGAGCCCGTGGAGGAGTCGAGGGAGAAGGTTTGCATGTCGAGCGGGCGCTGCTAGAGGCAGAGGCCGCCGGAAAACCCACTGCGCTCTTTCTTCCGCACGGCCTCTCCGCTCACGTACACTCCGGTGTCCTCTCTTCCCACTCCCCACTCCCGGCTTCTGACCCACCGTTCGAGCGATGGATGGGAGCCTTGCGAGAGGCCGCCGGAAAACCCCCTCCGCTCTGCTCTTTCTTCCGCACTGTCTCCCGCTTGGTTGCCTCGAAATTGGTGAAGAGCAGAGTGGAGAAGAAACGAGAACAGAGGACTGGGGGATGGGCCTTTTTTGGGCCTTATCTTTTTTGTTAATTAAAGCCCAAACACGTATTTCCATTTTTTTTTTCTAAAATGCAAAAAAACACCGAAATAAATAGGAAAAAGTCTAATTTCCCTCCCCAACTTTCACAAAGTCTGATTTTCCTCCCTCAACTCCAAAAACCGGACATATCACCTCCCTGAACTTTTTAAACCGGTCATTTTACCTCCACTGGAGGCGGTTTTGTGGGCGGATTCTTCTGATACTTAGGGGTTTCTTCTGATACCGGCGGTTTTGTATTTTCTTTTTTAAAAAATTCGGCTGAATCTTTGAAAAATCATAATAAATTATAGAAAAATCATAAAATAGAAAATCTAATTTTGTTGGACTCCACATGAATAGATCTACACACGGTGAACATATAATACTGTATATTTTAGTACAAAGTTTTTGCAGTACAAAATTCAATTGCACTATGAAATTCAATTGCAGTATGAATTTCGTACTGCAAAAACATTGTACTAAAGTATACAGTATTATATGTTCACTGTGTAGATCTATTCATGTGGAGTCCAACAAAATTGATTTTCTATTTTATGATTTTTCTATAATTTATTATGATTTTTCAAAGATTCAATTTTAAAAAAAAAAAATACAAAACCGCCGGTACTGTAGCAAAACCCCTGGTTACTGTAGCAAATCCGCCTACAAAACCGCTCCAGGGAGGTAAAATGACCGGTTTGAAAAGTTCGGGAGGATATGTCCGGTTTTAGTGGAGGAAAATCGGCTTTGGTGAAAAGTTGGGGAGGGAAATAGACTTTTTCCAAATAAATAAGCTGGGTTTGTTTTTTTTTTTTTCTCGTTTCTCAAGCATGCTGCTATCGGGTTTCGTTCTCATTTTGAGACAGGGATGATCTCGGTTACAGTTGCCATAGGAGACTAGATAAGCGAAAATAAGAAAACGAGAAAGCGAGAGAAAAAAAATCATATATTACTCAATAGTGAATACGCGATGTCAGATACGCTAAGCAGATGATCTGTGTTCGAGCCCAACCTGTTCTTGCGTGAAAGGTGGGAGTTATAGGTTGCAGCAAAGACTGCCTGGACCCATAATTGTGGTGCTGGAACCTACCAAGAATGTCTACCAGTGGCATTTGCCATATGACCGATGACGCGTCCGAGTTTTTTTTTTTTTTTTTTTTTTTTTTTGGGAAATCACAGAGCTTTTCATTCATTCATATCACGATTACAATCCACGGCCGCTAATTGGATCAGCCAGTCCGGGACATCATCTAACAAAAACAAAGAACGTACAGTAGAAGATACAGTCGCGGCACAGACATGAGCGACCGAGTTTGCATCCCTACGTACCCAATTTATTCTAAAATCATTAAAACTTTTACCAAGCTCTGTAATATCAAAGCAAAAGGCCACCGATGCTTGATCTTTGCGCTGATGGCTGCTGAAGAAGAGAAGCTAAGCCTTGGCAATCGACCTCGAGCACCATCCGTTGCACTCCAAGTTCCACAGCCAGTTCCAGTCCTTCATATGCTGCCAACGCCTCTGCCGTCAGTGCATCAGGCACCTCATCGAACCACCCTGCAGCTGCTCCAACCACCTTCCCATCCGCATCCCGTATGACTACACCGGCTTGCCCCGTGCAGGTGTTTTTATCAAATCCTACATTAGTATTAAGCTTGGTCCACCCCTCCTCCGGCCGACTCCACTTCACCGGCTGCCGAACAGATTTTGTTTTCAGTTGCACCACACTCAACGACGCCAAGTCTTCCATGAGTTTAGATATGAACCTTGCCGTCGCACAAGGCTCCCCATACCTTCCGGCCATGCCGGCGAGCATTTCTTCCGTCAGATTGCCCAAGCACCATAGAGTACCACAGCCGCCACATTATTAGCACATAACTCTGGGTTGAGCACATCAGTAGACCATGAGCTCGGGTGTAGATTGGGCACCGAGATTCCCATCAGGTCCTTTACTGCAAGCCAAAATCTCCTCGCCACGGACACCTGGAGAACACATGATATATCGACTCCTCCGGTCTCCGCACACTTCACGAAAACTTTCTTTCTCAATATGTCTCCTCTTGAGTTCAGCTTTTGATGGCGAGAGTTGTGGATCACCCGCCACGAGAACACTCTAATCTTGGGGAACGTCCATCTTCCAAAGAGTCTTCAGAAAGTGACATTCCCGAGCAAGATGTTTCTCCCTGTTGATGCCATCGCTATAGTAGTCTGTTCCTTCTTCAAAAGTTTGTACGCTGATCTCACCGAATAAGCGCCGTGCTTCTCTAGCGCCCAAGCTACGATATCTTCATTCAGGCGTAGACTTCGGTTTGATCTTTAGTACCTCTGATGCTTCTAGTGCCATAAAATTCCTCTTGACAGCCTCCTCATCCCAGCTTCTTGTCCCGGAATGAATAGGTCCGCGGACTCGCTCGCATCAGCCCCGAGGCAATCGGACTAACGGTTTGAGTGAACCCGTCCCCGGATCCAATTCTCATCCCATACATCAACATCACCTGGGCCAATTCTTCTTATGATACCCTTAGACAGCCGCGTCCGTCCATGAAGGATCGCCGCCACGTGTCGAACTTCTTCTCTTCTTAGTCGCGGAAAGGAAATCACAATTAGGGAAATATTTTCCTTTCAGGACTTTAGCACAAAGAGAGTCCGGCCGTGTAATTAGCCTCCATCCTTGCTTCCCCAACAGGGCCTTGTTGAACAGAGAAAAGTCTCTGAACCCCATCCCACCATCACCCTTTGATCGAGTTAGTTTTTCCCAGCGTTACCAATGTAGCTTATGATTATCAAGAGAGCTACCCCACCAATAATTTGACACCGCCGATGTTAACTTTTGGCAGATCGCTGGTGGCATCTTAAAACATGACATGGGATATGTAGGGACCGACTGCACATTTGCCTTTAGCAGCACCTCCCTAGCTGCACAGCTCAAATTTCTTTCTGCCCATCCTCCAATCATACCCCAAACCCTTCCTGATATATATTTGAAAGCATCTCCCGACCCTCTTTCAGCTGAAGTAGGCAGCCCCAAGTACTTTTCGCCTAAAGCTTCAGTTGAAATTTGCAAACTCTCATGTACAACTTCCTTGATTTCTTGTTGACAATTCGGGCTGAAGAAAACAGCAGATTTATTTTTATTCACAAGCTGTCCTGACCCCCGATTGTAATCCTCAAGGATGGTTGCCACTCTTTCAGCTCCTTTTTTTGATGCTTGAGTGAAAATGAGACAATCGTCCGCGAAGAGAAGATGAGACACCCATGGACTGTGCCTGCTAACTCTAACTCCTCTTGAAACATATTGTGGCCCAATTAAAAAGATACTCGACAGTCCCTCTGCACATAGTAAGAACAGGTAGGGTGAGATCGGGTCCCCCTGCCTAATTCCTCTCGACGGTTGGAAGCTCTCTGTATAAACCCCATTGACTCGAACAACAAAAGACACTGAGGTCACACACTTCATAATCCGAGAGCACCAAGATTCGGAAAGCCCAAAGCCCTCATCATTGCTTCCAGATAATTCCACTCTACCCGATCATAAGCCTTGGCCATATCAAGCTTGACTGCACAGCTACCAGACTTGCCTTTTTTGTTTCTCAGGTAGTGGATGCACTCATATGCAATTAGTACATTGTCCGTGATTAAACGGCCCGGGACAAATGCACTTTGTTCAACTGAAATCACATCTTCCAGAATAAGGCGTAGTCGATTGGCCATAGTCTTGGAGCATATCTTATAGAGCACGTTACACAGAGATATAGGGCGGTACTGTGATAATTCTTGCGGGTTACATACCTTTGGAATTAGAACAAGTAAAGTTCTGTTCATCTCCGCTGGCAATTCACCCCCATTGAGGAAGGACAGCACCGCCGGCACCACACTCGGTTTGATCAGCTCCCAGTGAGTTTGATAGAAACCCGCATTAAAGCCATCCACCCCGGGCGATTTACTCGGAGCCATCTGAAATAGGGCAGTCTCCACCTCCTTTTCTGAGAAGGGTTTCTCAAGTATCTCACACATTTCCTCTGTAATCTTGCGAGGGACATGATTACAAACCACTTCCGGCTGTAAATCTTCTTGCGCTGAAAATAAGAGTTGATAGAACTCACTCGCCAACCTCTCCAAGTTTTCCTGATCACTAAAGACATTGCCATTAGCGTCAGTTAGGTTGCTGATTCGGTTTGCTCGCGTGCGCGCTCTCGCTTTTGCTTGGAAGAACTCCGTATTCCGATCGCCATCACGGAGCCATGCTATACGAGATCTTTGTCTCTCCATAACTTCTTCTTTGGCCAAAACATTCGACAGACTCGTCATGATAGATCGTTCACGATCTGTTGGCCCCCTTACAGCGAGCCACTTCTTTCCACCTCAAGCTCTTTTCTTAATTGTTTTACTTGCTCTTTCACTGAACCAAACACTTGCCGATCCCAAGTTTTCAGAGAGGATTGTAGGTTTGTGAGAGCAGACATGACCGCTTCCAAACTGCCACCCCCCGGGCCTGGATCCCAAGACGTATTAATGAATTCCATATACTCACCGTGGGCTTTCCACATGTTCTCGTACCGGAAAGGTTTCGACTTTTTCCTTCTATGCACCCCGGCCATCTCACGTTGCCTCACCTCGACCAACAAGCCCGCATGGTCAGATTCTGCCAACGGTATGTGATGGATTTTATTGACGAGGAAGATGAAGAGGAGATGGAACCGACGGAGTGGGCACTGGTAGGGAAAATTCTCTCGCCGGTGACGCGTCCGAAGTTAATCATTCAGGATGGATAGTTCAGAGCAGGCTAGACTGGATGGTTCAAAGCAAAGCCCAAGTTAGACAATTGGGAAGCAAGGCATCTGCCATTTTATATTCTCCTTTCCAAGAAAGAGGAAAAAACCCGTCATTTTTGTACAGCATCAAGATACCCATGGTACAACACAGTGCAGTTCTACAGGATAACTCTTACACGAGGTTGCATCAGCACAGGCTAGCGAGTACGATGCGCGGATTGCCTACTTGTTGTATACAGCAGTGTTTTGAACGAACAAAAAGATCAATAGTTGGACTTCTGTATCTGCAGCATCCGGCAATTCAATTTCTCAATTCCCATATGTACTTAGCCGCTTCTCCTGGCATCCCCAACTATCTCCACAGCCGCAAAAGGGAACTGAGGCCAGAGCTGAAACATCCTATCAAGCAAACATTTTACAAGAAACCTTCTATCAAGATTGCTTGGTGTACGGTCCTCCCTGCAGATGCAATAAGCTATACCTAGTTAACATGAATTACAGAGAGATAACTGCAAACACTGTAAGTTTCAGATGTTTACCTATACAACAGGAATCTTCAGAAGAAGACACAAGCACACTGAGATGGCGATCCCAGTAATGAAATTTTGGTATAGATGGTTATTACCCCTACTGGGGATAAAAGCTGACTTCAAGACATTTGTGATCTCAAACACACAGTATGATAGCTGCATTTAGATAAAGAAAAGAGTATCCCTTTTATAACTGTTGAGTGAAATGTTTTTTTCGGTAAGTAACGAGATGGGTTTGAAGTTGGCAACTTACAAGAAGATAGACCGCCGTAGTAAGCATGAAGTTAAGCATAGGATAATCTGGTAAGAAAAAAAGAAGCCATTTTGGCTGTCCATTTGGCATGCTAGACCTGCAAAAGAAGCTTTGCCACAGGAATTAAATTTAGTAGGGAATTGATGTATGTCACTCTGTCACTCGTGTGTTTGTTTGCGCATACATGCATACACAATTAGGCGCATAGAAACAAATTGAAAAAATGGTGTTAATTAGTTTCCTGTACTAGTCACAACCCACAATATATTAGAAGACAATATCAATACAAGAATCAGATTTGCCAAGTGTACTGTGGAGCAATGTCAACCACAACAAATAAAGCTAAGTAGCAATGAGCTGGTTTGCCCTCTAATGTATGCAGCTGCTATACTTAGTGACTCGCAGGAATTCAGTCAGGCAACTCAGACAGCTGATCTCTCAGTGTAGTCATATGAATAAATAAAACCTGAGAGTTCAAAGCCTACAAAGTCACTAGATAAATCATTAATCTCACCTTTCGTTTTTGGGCTTTGTATGCAAATGAACCCAGCGATCTAGGTATGAAAGGACTGGCATTTGGATTCTACTAGAACAATCCTTCCATGGTTCTTTGATCAACAAATCTGTAAATGTGGAAGGACGAAAATTTTAGCAGAAATACATGCAATTTACAACAGAAAACAAGAGAATTCACAGAATAGCCATGCATAACTTATATCAAGAGACCGAAGTGCCAATTCAAAAAGTTTGACTGACTAGAAGGGATTATAGGTTCGAAGGAAATCAACGGTGTTAGTACATATTCTGATCGCATGTACAATTTCAATATTGTGTGCATCACATAATTAATCTTCTTGTACTAGAGTAATGTAGAATACAATAGTTCTGGAAGATTAAATTTCCAGCAACAATATATATATACTTTTCTAAACCTAAGCGCTCAGGCAAATCATAAGGCCACGTCACCTAATATCTACAGGGTTGTCTATCAGGAGCTGGTAGATGTTCTAAGGCCACGTCAACTACTTTATACATTGGCATACCTCTGCAGTAGTAGAATATCTTCTAGAGAATACCAGCAGCGTCATCTATACCAATACCCAAATGTGGACCACCTGGCCCCATCTGGCGGAGCCGACAAACAAGGGGGGGGGGGGCAATTTATCAATTCAAATCACATTTACAGGGATTTGATTTGATTTGATTTGCTCCTTCTCCTATCTCAGTTGATAGCAGAGGCTAGAGGCAAAGGCCTTGAGTTCACTGTTCACAGGCCTATGGCCAACGACGGGACGGGTTTGCTGTCCGGGAACAATGACTTGCCAAGTTCTCTTCACACTTCACACTTCACAGCTACGAGTAGTACTGATCACAGGCCTGGGATGCAGAGGACAGGTGCGAGACATGCTGCAGACCCTGCGCTGACTAGAAGACTTTGGAACTGATGAATAGCGTTTCAGAGAAACTACAGGAGCAAGGCTGCGTTGACAGCTAGACTTTGAACTGAGGTTCAGAAAAATTACAGGAGCAAGGGGGCCATGGCCCAGTATGGCCTCCATGTAGCTCCGCCAGTGCCTGGCCCTTGAGCTCCAAATCTCATTCAGGAAAAAAAAAAAAAAAAACTAGTATATAGCACACGTCCCTCCATCTTCTTGAGATATTTCCGTTCAGTAAAACAAATTCTACTCGCAGATCATCCATCCAGGAGGAGGTAGATAAAAAGAGGTAAATTTCAATGCTCCTGCATTTATTCTATGATTCTATCATCCAGCCTTGCTCGTCTGGATGGATCAAAAGGGGTTCATCGGAGTTCCAAAAGCGCGTCTCCCATCACATCACTATTATAAATTTTTGGTTCTGTGCGCTAGCTTTTATTCAAATCTTTAGCCCGAGATGGCCATGGTAGTGGCAAAGGAACAGCATGGATGCACTTCAGGTCCTCTCCTGGACAAAGGCAATCCAATAGACCAAGTAATGGGTAATATAAGGCGTACACCCTGGCGTTATGGCCCACTTGCGGCAACGCCCATGCGGTGGTTTTCTAGTTAGTTTGCTAAATTTAGAATGTCGCTGAAAACAATACAGTGCAAATGACAAAACCTGCAATATGCTCGAGTGACAGCTACTGAATGGATGCAAGTAGTTGCTATCAATTAGAATATTAGTTATATGTGCTTCAGTTGTATGGTCAAATATAAAACACTAACTTTGCCTTCAATATTATCAGACAGGAATTATATTATAAACGTGTGGGTAGAATTTTCTTCTTCAAAAAAAGAGAATGACAAAGAAGGCAGTGAAATGCCTGAGCAGTCAGTAGATGGACACTATGTATTGCCAAAAGGGGTCTTCCATCATTGATATACCTGGACAAACTCAAAAGGGTCTTCCATCACACCGCGCACCAGCCTCCGAAGCTCTGAGGGACAGATCTGCCAAGGTTTCGATTAGCTGTCTGTCTGTGTTGAATCAATAAATTCTTATCATTAAGCAAAAGCCATCGGATGAAAAATTCTTGGATATGCACATGAGGGATATTGACAAGCCAGATTTGCAACTAGCTCGAGCGTACAACAATCCAGCAAACCAAACCCTAACTAACACGAGGAGCAGTAAGAACAAACACAATACAGCCCTATACATTCCACAGGAACCCAAACTTAGTGGCAAAATCTCTATCCTCGTGCCCTCCTCAAGAAATGGTTTCAACCAATCGATGACCAAGTCAGCGCCAATCACGAAATGGGATCGAGTACCGATGCAGCAACGAGGACAAGGAGGAAGGAGATGCAGCAGAATACCGCGACGGAAATGCGGTACGGCTGCTAGGGAGACGTCGCTGCTGGGGGATGGGCCGCCGCGCGCAGTGTTCCGCCGTAGCTGCCCCGCACGCGCTGGTCCACTGACGCTGGTATCCGCCGGGGGTGGCGGAGGCGGTGGGGCCGACGCGGGCGAGCGCGCCGCCGCCGCCGTAGGAGGTGGAGAAGGCGTTGGCCGGGGTGCACGGCGTGGGGTCGCGCAGGAGCTCGTCGGGGTTCCGGGGCTTGTTGTCGCCGCCGCTACGGGGTCGTTGAGCTCCTGCGCCACCAGCTTCAGGAAGTTGGCCGAGAGCTCGAGAAATGCTGCGGCCATGAGCGTTGCGGGTACCGTCCCGGTGCTCGGACCCAATAATAATAATCAAACCAGCTCACGGATGTTATGTTAACGGGTTTGGTTTTAGGGACTTCTTTTCAGTCTGGGACTAAAAAATTCTTTTTAGTTCTTAACAAATCAATCAAATAGTGTGAAACATTTTTTACTATTTTATAAGTATCTAAAAGTTCCCCGTAAAAAAAGTCTTTTTTTTTTTTTAAAATTCTTAGGACTTTTAAGCCGAAAACCCCAAAGTTAAGCAAACACAAAAAATTGTGTGACAAGCAAAGGAACACACACGTGTGTCCCCTGAATTTGAAGGTTGGTAATCACTGATACAACACGGTCTAAACCATCATTCAAGCGGTCTAAACCATCATTCAATATTTAATCATTGATACAACACGGTGGTCATCATGGATTTAATCCCTTCGTTTCAAATTGTAGATCATTTTGGTAATCTAGATTCATAATTTTTAAGTATGTATTTAGACATAAATATATATCTATAGATGAACCTTGAAATGTCAAAACGGACTATAGTTTAGAACGGAGGGAGTAGATTATTAAATATTAGATCCGTAAGTTAGCTAGAGGATCAGCTTAGGTGAGGAAGGCCGGAGGCAGACCATCTCGGTGGAAACTAGACATAGCTGCATTATATCTGGTGAATGATGCAAGCTCGAGAACGATGACTCACAGACTCACCAATATTATTAATGTAGGAGTAAGTTCTTGGCTTCTCTTAATTCCATGATGTTGCTAACAACAAGCACCGGTAGCAATGGATTTCTCTGGAAAATTATTATGAGGAGCTCTCCACCTACAGATCTCTAACTTCTGTCAGGATACACAATGGGGCTTCCACCTCTTTCTGGTATGACCACTGGTTGCCCAGCGGGCCTCTCTACCTCTCACACCATGAGGCCTAACACTTCGGTGCAAACTGTTTTCCAGACAAATTTTGAATTGTGCTTGAGACCTAGACTCACTAACGCTGCTACGGCCTAGTTATCTTCTCTCCTGTCTTGTTTGCAGGGTAGATGATGCTCCAGATCAGCGTCTGATCTAGATCCAAGCCAGGGGCAGCATGACTTACACGGGCAGCGCATCTGGGTCTCGTGTTCCCAACAAGGTGAAGATTTTTTTCCTGGCTCTACTTCAAAGACCGACTCAGCACGAGGACAAATCTCCTTGCCAAACATATTCTGGACAACGACAAATGCGAGCGCTGCTCATCGAACGTCGAAGACAGACAACATGTTTTCTTCGGCTGCAGTGTGAGTATGGCGGCGTGGAACAGGATTGGCCTCCTTAGGCCTCGTTCGGCAGCTGGGGAACCAATCCAGGAGATGTTTCAACCCAGGCCTGGAATTAGTTGATCCACGTGGTGTCACTCATTCCTTGTCTCTGTCCATTCCCTGCCTACATCCATTCCTTGCCTGTTGTTCAGTTAGAGTATTCCTGGCCTGTTGTTCGGTTAGGGATACAAGTGTTGGAGTACTGCAAATACACCTCGACAACAAATAGACTGCAGCAAAAACATGCTCTCCTTCATTGCAGCAAAATAAAATAAATAAAATAACCCATGTTTGGGAGTTCTTTATCTGCCTAAACTTGCAGGGCCTTCAAGCTTTCACAAACAAGTAATGAATCACGAGATAATAATCTCAAGTGAAGTATAAAAGATAGGCTAACAACATACAAAATTTAGAAACAGCCTCAAAAGGTCTCTTTCACTAGAAACAGTCTCAAAAGGTGTTCTAGTGCTATGCACTATGTAGATTTGCAACTAAACTGATCCAACGCCCAAAGCCAAAAAAAAAGATTACCCACGAAAAGCACTGCTCCTCACTTGCTGAATCCGTTGGTGTGCTGCAAAGAAAAAGAACGAGGGCTGTTGTCAGAATCACTGAAGTTGCCGCGTATGATTAGAACAAAGTCAATTTAAAACATGTCTCAAACATCTCCTGAACCTCTCATGCCCATCATATCTAAACAGAGATTACATGATGGCCGTAAGAATATGTATGCAGAACGATCTGATATACTAGCAACATGAAGGAAGTAAAGATCAATCGAGCGAAGACTTGATTTAACATGACAGTTCATCAAGTCTGCTCTGCAATATCATTGTCCACTACATCAGTGTTCGCAGTTTGCAAAACCACGCAATGATGACACCTCCAGTCTAAGTAACCCAATGAAGATGACCACAATGACAATTTTGTTCACTTACCTAAGCTTCCCATGGACATGCCTATTTGTCTTTGTTCATCATATGAATCACAAGGCAACATGATGATCCATCAGAACAGAGAACACCTACCGCAATCATCAGAACAGAGAACACCTACTCTGCATTAAGAAATCTTCACTAAAGACTGAAACAAAGGGACATTCATCTTCACTAAAGACTGAAACAAAGGGACATTCCTTTCATCTAGAAGAGCACCTCTACTAGAGGGATAAAGTCACAAATCAATTGATCATCACAATATGTTCATGTTTGCAGGTTATTTCAGTATTATTCACAGACAATAAAAACACAGTCGTTATGCATTTCAATTTCAAATAAACAAACAAATGAGCACTTATGGGATGACAATGTCACAACCACTAGCCCAATGAAATAATTCACACAAAGCAGCAAGGCAAACCAATCAAACGAATTGCATGTCTCACAGATAAATAAATGTACATAGAGAACCAATAATAATAATAATAATTCAGATGTGCTAGCTCTTGGTGCTACTTTCAGTCGACATAACCAGCTAGCTATCCCGGCACTAGGAGGGTAACTGAATCCAGATAACAAGCCAATGAGATGGCACTAATCATACCCTGTATCTACTGTCACCGTTGGGATTCTTTTTCATTGTTGAAGACAACAAATCTCAACAATCAGCAATTAACTCAATCTTGCATGGGAGATACTGCAGTGCCGCGCACTTTCAAACCATAGCTAGTACAGATTTGGCATGTGACTATGGATCTTTGTGGGTTCCATCGCTAGCTTGGCCCAGCCTGCTGGGAACTAAAAGGGTTTACTACAGATTTGGGCATGGTCATCAATAGCTACTTCTGCAGGAAAAAAAAAAAAGTAAAAGCATGAAGTAGAGTACTTAAGCAACTTAAAATAGAGGTGCCTTCATATATCAACTTAAAATGACAGAGGAAGCTTCAAGCGTCTGAACATTTCTGAGGCATCTTTAGTTCATTAAAAAAATGAACATTCTGATGACAATGAAGGGTCCACACTAAGGTTTCGACATGAATAAACAACACTACTCTTCATTAGGACAGTGTTAACATCACTGGGAAGAAAAAAACTCCAGTACACATATACATACTCAGAAGTTGCAGTGAAAAATAGTTGTTTTTTTCCCATATCATTCATCTTCAGAAGAGATGGCAATTATAATATGTAAAACCACAATTCATCCGGCCAAATGCATCTGACAAACATGCACTGGACACATGGTTTTAAAGAGGAAAGACAGTCACTAATTCAAGACAACCACATCTGAGGTACTATCGCGTACTGCAATGAATCATGTCCTGTTCCCATAATTCTCAGACAGCGACACCTCTGCAGCTCTGCTCTGGGTGCAGATCTTGCAGCAAACGCCTGAGCTGATGACTCTGAGCATCGGATACTACATGGATAGCACGAGGCAAAAGACCCAGGAAACCTGAGATTGTGCAGCTGCTAAAACAATTCTCAGCAACTAACCAATTGATACATAGCTCGTGCATATTGCCCAGATCATCGTTGCTAAAAACTACATTCGGCTGGTTGCAGTTGCAGCAGAAGGGAGGACAGACGAATGGAATCGCTGGCGCTACAGCAGATCGACGAGAAACCGAAACGGAGCCTAGCGTCACGAGAGGCTTGGGCGGATTGGAGGCCGCTGCCGCCGCCTACTGGCTGCCAGCGATTGGAGACCGGATCTTGCCAGCGCCGAGTCTCCCGTCCCAAGAAGCAAGAATCCTAGACTAATCGGAGAGGGAGGTCGGATGGTAAGGAGGCGGCGCTTTACCTGAGAGAATGTGGCGGGGAGCGTGGACGTGTGACGGGAGGAGGTCGATGTCGCCGTCGCCGTCGCCTCGCGCCGCCAGTCGCCCGTCCGGATTGAAGCCCGAGGGGTGGGAGGTCAGGCTTCGATCCGACCCGGAATGAGGTGGAATGAGGCCGAAACGCGTCCGTTTCCAAACCAGGTGGCCCAAACCGAACAACGATTCCATCCCAGACCTGGTTACAAACCGGCCCAGCTCGTTCCGGTCGGAACAGAGCCCGTTCCTGGCCGTTCAGGCCCAACCGAACG
>JADLZK010001581.1:0-34553 GCA_015847255.1 Hyparrhenia diplandra | reverse complement strand
TTACTCCCCAAACTATTTAAACCGGATAAAATCATCCCGTGAAGAAATTGTTGGAAACCGAGACATGTATCAGTAGATCAGGTAGGACTCCGCCAGTAGGGCAGCTTGGCCTTGGAGGCCGCTTGGATTGAAAGCAAAGATCAGGAATATCTTACATATGAGCAGCCCAGCCTCTGCTCATAGGCGTGATGGCCAACAACCCTCGTTATGACCGGCAATGTGTACACGCTGCTAGCAAGGGCAAGCAGGCGTACTCAGTCAGCGGGCTGGGCAGCCCGGACCTCGTGGTTTGATCGTGCCAAGGTCCAGCTTAGTTGAGTCCTAGTTAATTGGAATTCTAGGATTGATTAGGCTAAGAGTCTTGGAGTTTGTTTTAGATCTTGGAGTCCGTGAAGTTTGTTAGCGCTATGTAAGGGATCTATAACGAGAGTCCCACTCGTTAATGGAGTAGCTTTAGCCCGTGGATTGAGATATTAATCTCCCCTTGGGCGCTCGGGTGTCCCTTACCTCAACTCCTCGCTTCCAGCCTCGCTGGCTGCCACGGGCACTCGGCCAGCACGCCGCAGCGATCCACCTCAATCGTTTCCCCTACTCTCCTCCATACTTTCTCGCTGGCGGCACGACTCGGGCCAAGCCAGAATAACAATCTCATTGCATCGTAACCATCTTCTTGGAGGCGCGTACTACATTGTGAAGGAGCTCTGATGATTCCTAAGTGGACTGACGACTTAGCCTCGGGGCGGCCGCGACGGGGCTAAGGAGCGCCATCGCGACCCGCCTTTCACTCTTCCTCAATTTTAAAGCCGATTTGCCGACGGACGCTGCCCGCTCTGCTTTGGGGGTTGTTTTGTGCATCGTGGAGACGGCCCCATCGCTTTTTAGCTACTGGCCGCTTGGCGGCGCCGCCATCCTCAAGGTGGCAAAAGATATGAGCTGGAACCGATTGGCCGGGTCCAAGCCGAGCGCCATTTGGTGGCCTCATGCGTCGCGATCGCTCGCCGTCCGTACGTCATTCTTCACTACTACGCCTTTGAAGTTCCTCCTCGACGCCGTTGTCCACTGCTACCCCACAGACTACCGGATAAAGTAAGCTCATTTGTTGCGATTTCGTGGTGGAGTACGTGCTCTGGGCGCTTTCACTGCTGCTCGCTAACGCCTTTCGCGGACGCCGGGACGGGCGACACTCCCCTCGCCGGGTTGAAGTTCAGATCAGCACTGCGACGCCTCGCGGGCCGCTGCGACGCTCATGTTCCGTGCCTCTTCCAGGGAATTTCAGGACGCGAGGGAGCTAGCTGAGGTCCGACACGCCTCGGGCCTCGCGCATGCCATCGGTGGCTCGCGACGCATGGTGTGCGTACTCGGGCTGTCCGTGATGGCCTTCTTCTTCACACAGGGGTGTCTCATTCCGACAACATCTTCTCGCGGCTCGATGCCGCGGCTTCGAGCCGGGTGCACGCGCGCGCACGAGTGGCATCTCGCCGTGCTCCGCGCTGCCAGTTCTTTCGCCGTGCACCCAATCGCCAGGTCATTCAAGATTACGCTCGGCGCTTGTGTTACATGCAAGCCGACGAGAGCTGCAGGCGCCAAGCGTCTCCGCCAAATTCTCTTGCGTCTTTGCCTTACCCTCTCGCCAAGATGTAATGTACATCTCCATGGACTTCTCAGTGGAGACGCCGCCTTAAGGTCCAGCGGCAAGAGTGTCATTCTCACGCGCCATCTGTGCATTCTCCGCGTACTCCATATCATCTCCGCTGGGGCATCCGCCAGATGTTAGCCGTAATCTCCTCGGCAGACTCCATCAATAGGACAATGTGAACCTCGCGCAGTAGTAGTTGGCTCGTCACTCTGTGAAAGTAGACTTCTCAGGGTCTCCCGCAGACAACATGCCGCACTCTAGAAAGTGGTATCTCTAGGTCCCGCAGACGTGCTGATGCTTCGTCTCACCGTGAGTACTCATGGTCAAAGAGGTAGAAGACCTAGTCGCCTGGACTCCACTTCGCCTTTTGAAAGTGTGTGTGTACACACGCTGGTCTCAGAGCAAAGAGTTGCCAGAGTGCCATCCTCGTGCGGCGTATATATTCCTTGGGCGTAATGCAATGGAAAAGGTGACTTTTGCCACCAAATATTCAGGTCCAGGTTCAGCCAACGCAGGAACCTGTGCTGTGAAGTGGGTAGCGCGTGGTAGCAGCAGAGTCTCAGCTCTTCTTCACCTGTGATGTGGGCAGTAGGGAGAGGCAAGGTGAGCGGCGGGTCTGCTCTGCCTTTGGTGCCTCAGTCTCATCGGCCCACTATTATCTAGAAAGCTGGTTCAGTTCAGCCACTGCTGAACCTGAACCTGTGCGAGTGTGTGTGGAGTGAGCTCTAAGTCTCTTTTGCTGCCCACATACGTAGAGTTTTCTTTGTAGCTCAGTGCCAACGCTGAACTCGGGCAGGTGTTCAGCTTTCACTCTGAGCTGTGTGTGTGCGCTGCGAGGGAAGAGCGCGCTGCTGCTCGCTCTTCTTCCCCGGAGCAGGGAGGAGTGAGAGCAGCAGCGTGAGCAGGGTCTCGCTCACCTTGGTTCCCCGCGAGCTAGTGAACTAACACCGTGATACGGGCGCCCTTCCGGCCGCCTTCACGCTTCACTCCACGCACATAGTGCAGTGCTCCACGCTTTCCGACACCATCTTTCAGCCGTAATCGCGGATCACGGTAATGTGTGGCGCAGATCTTTTCCGACAGCGTGCGTCCAGATGCGCACGGGCTGCCTCCACTGCACGTATCGATGGGCAGTCCGAGGCGCGAACAAGGCGGTCGCTGGCGATACCTCCCGCCGCTCACGGATCGCCTTCGATCGCTCACACCGGCTACCACACTCTGCTCTCTTCGCATCAGCTGCTCACGCGCTCTGCGGCGGTGTCACCGCCGGAGCTTCCGGGGCTCGGGCCGTGTCGCGACGCGACGCCGCCGGTAGAACCGCTGAGCGAGCGCGACGCAGTTTCCTGCTAAGGTCCGCTCGCCTCTTCGTGCACAAGAGCACGCGAGGCGTGTTGCAGACTAGGTGCTCCTCCCGCTTCTTCGCTACACAAGTCTCAGCGGCCCCTAGGCGCAGGTGCCCAAGCTTGAAAGGCCCAAGTTTGCTGGTCCCTTTCGTGTGCCGGGACCGCGATCCGCGGCCGCTGCACCTCGCGCAGTTTCACGGCTGGCGCCAGGATTCATGATGTGTTCCATGTTGGGGTGTCAAACCTTCGCTGCTCACCTCCGCATGCTCCACCTGGCCGCTTCCACTGGGCTGGCGTGGGACGCCGCTGCCCAGTTTCCACAAAGACGTGTTACGCCCCGCCTCAACCTCCTGAGTGTGGAAAGTCAGTGGTGCAGCTACGTGTGGAAGCAGTTTCTGATGATTTTCGTGAAGTTTACTCCACTAGCTCGAGGACGAAGCCAAGCTTCAAGGATGGGAGAGAGATGTTGCGACCGGCAATGTGTACACGCCAAGCTAAGGGCAAGGCGCCTATAAAGCGCCGAGCCGGACCTAGTGGCTTGATCAGCTGCGCGGGCTAGAAGGTCCAGCTAAGTTAGAGTCCTAGTTAGTTGGAATTCCAGATTGATTAGCTAAGAGTCTTGGAGTTTGTTTAGATCTTGGAATCCGTGAGTTTGTTACGCTGCCATGTAAGGACTATAAAGAGTCCTTACATGTTAATGGAAAGAGCTTAGCCGTGGATTGAGATATTAATCTCCCTTTGGCGCCGGGCGCTCACCTCAACTCTCCTCCGCTCTAGTCCTCACAAGCCAGCCCACCTGCGACCGTCAGCAGCCGTCAGCGCAAGCTTGAGATCACCTCCCCTCGCTCCCTATCACTCTCCTCCATACTTTCTGCAATGAGCAAGACTCAAGGTCAGAATAAACTGTGGCATGTCTCGCTACTAAAACAGATCCTTTGATTGTACTTGGCTGCCAGGCACCATATTCATCTTGGCTGCCATGGCACCATTATAGAGTAGGTAAAAAGCATAAAGAGCTAAACTAAGCTACTGATTAAGCAAGGTAAATGACTGTGGCTAATGCTATCAGGAATTTGTGTCTCTGCTCAAGTCCTCATACAAATATATGTTGCTTTGGGATTCAATTTTTGTGGGGTATTCCATTGGTTGGGAGCATTTGACAGTACATTAACCTTTGAGATAACCAATGAAAATAACCACAAAAGTTATCAAATTTCTAGCACAGTGATGCCATGTATCATCTCACAAAAATTTGAAACCAGTATAACTTGAACAGGGACAAAACAGAAGAGATAAATTCCATAATTTTGGGCAGTAAATAAATCAAGTCAAGTGTTTCAATAGGGGGTCAAAATAGACAGAATCAATTGTTCAGGGTAGAAATATGGAACTTTTTCATTTGAAATGTCTATTGTGTCAGAACAGCAACTAGAATAACACTCAGTTTGTGTTATTCCTTCTTCTTTCCAATTCGGTTTGTAAATTATGCTAGTTCTGACTCTAGTTTTGTACTGATGGCTGTTCATACTAATAATCTGAAGTAGTTTGTTTGTAATTTTGCTGTTTGAACAAGAAAAGTGGTAAAATAGTCTGCACAGCAGTAAATGATTGCTAAAACAGTACAATCTCAAAGATAAAAGGATGAGAGGTTATCACTTATGCTAAAGTCCCCAAAAATCAATTGAAACTTGATCGAATAACAATTATTTGAGGATCAAAGTCCATTATAGTTTTTCTTATCTATATCTGAACAAAGCTACGTGGATTAAGAAGTTAACAGCAGTTAAGTAAAAAATTTATTGCCATTTCAATGTTTTTTAGCCTATTCTACAAATAGTTTTAGCATCTTATAAAACAAATCTAGCAAGTCTTAATAGAATAGAAAAACCGATGAGATGGTAAAGTATGAAAAAATAAATAAGAGAATAATAAAACAGCTGACAGAGTTACCTATTGAGACTACAGACAACTAATTCTTTTTGTCCAAAGCCTCTTTGCAAAACAAGCATCCAACAAAACCACTTCCTCCTAGAACCAGTACCTATACCAAGATAGATGTAAGAAGCAGTCAGTAATTTTCATAAACATGAATTCATAAAATTAAGAAAAGAATGGCAGCAAGCATATATCTTGAGTTGAAAAATCCCGTACATTTGTTAGCTAAAAAGCTATAATTCCCTTCCCATCATTGCAAATTAATTGATTAACATATAAGATAGTTATCACATGTAAAAAAACATTCCATGAAAAGTATATATTTACTCCCATGCCTCTGAAATGTAAACAGTCACATTACAATAAACTAGATGTCAAGAATAATCAATATTCAGGCCATGTTCCCCTAAATTGACCCATCTGCACTATTAAAAAAAAAAAAAAAAACTGTATTTTCTGAATTGTATGCATGGCTATGTGGTTTAGCAGCATATGGGTAGGATAGGGTGAACATACAAAAGCCATGAAGGCTTCAACACCAAACTAGATGCAACATGGAAAAAAACACATTTCCACCATGCTAGAGGTGAACTAGAATATACTAGAATTTCTTATCTTCACCATTACCTTGTCTGGAGAAGGTTTTGTTGCATTCACAGGTTCTGCCTCCCTTCACCTTAAAGGGCTCCTCAATGCGTTTCTGATCATTGGGTGTGGCATTGCTAAAGAATGCATTGCCACTTTTCAGCACGATTGACGACACAAGCTGCTGGCACCCCAACAACAGGAGAATTAGCAATCCCACAAAACAGCAGCCAGAGTGTCTACAAGCAAGGCAGTGATCTAAGAACATGCCAGTAAACAGACCAAGCCGTGGGCTGGGCATGGCTTAATGGAGAAAACACCCTGAAACCCATGGTACAGGTGTCCCTGTCTAATTTGGGTTTAGGACTAACGGTAGTATTTTCCACGCCTACTAATTCAACTGTTAAAGCACTCTTTTGTTACTCTCAACCTCGCGGTATAACTTCTTGAAGTACTCATAGCTCGCTCCACGCCATCGCTCCTCGCCTAGGTAGTGATGTGCCACATACTATTAGCACTGAGTACCAACAGTCTCGCGCTGTGTGTTTCGTGTTATTTCTCATTTTCTGCTTGCTCACTCTGTAACAAGCATTTTGGTGATTCTTCAGCTTTTGAGGTGGTTCACTGATAGTATGGCACACCAGTGAGTCATTCTTGTTATGTTAGCAGTGCAAGCCGTGTCTAACAACAATTCACCAACAGCCTTTCTACGAGCTCAGTTGAAAGGCTAGAGTTGAAAACTCCAACAAGAGCCCTCTCTAGTCATGGTTCAGTAGCACGCCATGACATACATTTCCACTTTGGTCTAGAAAAGTAAAACCAGTCATATCAAGTATCGCATAATAAAAATTTTCTAATATAGCATATAATAGGTAGAGAGGCCTACAAGGAAGCAATCATTTGAATTCCCTTTAATTATATATAAAATGTTTTATTATTCTTATTTTAGCTTATGATAAAAAGTGGAAATTATAGTTAGTATCCATAGTATATATATCAGCTGTAAACATCTCAAATTTTGATGAACGTCGCTGTGCATGACTTCAAAACCAAATTTTGTACCAAATTTCAACACGTAATAATAGATAAATTAACAATTAACAATCCACATGTAGTAGTATTCTCGGACTCACAGTCCACATTTTTGTAATAAAAATGTGAAAACTGTAAACAGGAGAAAATTGCATAAATAAATCTTAATAAAAAGGGACTCAGGGTCACATACTTCTATTTCTCGGCCACAAGCCTCACCCAATATCAGGACCGGCCCTAGCTGGAACTGTTATCAAAATGGCAGCTTTGCTCCCCAATCGATTTGGCTCGAATTCCCCTTCACGCCTACTCAGCCACGATCACCGCACCCATCGCAATGCCAAATCTTGCTGAAAAACTTAGCCCCTTTCCCTTCCAGCAACATGTCCGCCGAGACAACTGCAGACGTGTGCATGACACGAGGGCGGGAGCTCTCACCTGAGACGGGAGGGCGAGGAAGAGGAGGAGCAGCAAATCAGTGCGGGCCACGTGCCGACCTCATCGCCGCCCTCACCTGGGAAATGACGAGAGCACAGCGCGGAGCCGCCGAAGGAATGTGGGATCGTTCCGGTGAGGCACGGGCACGGGCGCGGGCGAAGGGAGTGGCAGTTGCGGGGGTGGTGAGAGGGTGGTGTGGCCGCCTGTGGTGGAAAGTGAGAGCGTGCCGCTGCTTGGCGTGCGCCACGCGTCGCGAATCCACCTTCGGTGGACGACCGCCTCCTTTCCGAACAGGAACTTTGTTTTTATTACGTATACGTGACTGCATAAGTTTTTCGTAGCTCTATTACGAGGGCACTAGTGTTTAGAGCTATGCGCCTCGGCGCGTGCCGCCGAGTGTATTGCTGGCACATGTAAAGCGAACCATAAACACGCATCGATGCACTCAAGAAGCAACCCGCACAGAATGCTCTCAAAACCAGTTCTTACTTTTCAGCTGGCCCTCACTCTTTCGACGTACTCAAGCTATTTTTCTTTTACTTCAGCCAGTGCTCTCCTAAATTCTGCGTTTCTCAAAATACAATCCGCTGTTATATTACTCTACTTTAACCGGCTTCGGGCTACTCTCCTTCGCTCGTCTCTTCAAGTATTCTTCTACGAAGCTCAGTGATCTCAGCATCTCGCCTCGCCATGGCGTGGGCTTCGGGAATCCGAGGTTCGAGGGCAGGCCACGAGCAAGCGGGCGGCGCGGGCAGTGAAATCCGAGCAAATACGCTTCTTACGCGCAAAGTGCGCTACGGCCGTATGGAGTGGGACGCTACGTCACGCTTCACGCCACGGACTCCGGGCTGATGTGCCCGCATCAGCCAGGGCAAGGGACGCGACCCGCCGCCGGGCATACGCCGGGCGGCGACGCGCTTCACGCAAGTAGCCGCCGGGCATGACGCCATGCCCGCTACGCGTCGCTTTGGGACATGCAAGCCTGGCACGCTTCGCGTCAGCGGAGGGATGACCTCGCTACGGGACTACGTTTCGGCGGCAATGGTCAGCGCGCAGTGGAGCAGAAGACCTAAGCGCCGCCAAGGCGTAGGCAGGGCTTCGCTGTGCGTCAGCCGAGTAAGACCCGTGCAAACCCTGCTAGCGAAATTTTGGGGCCGAGATGTCAGCGCTGGCTTATTGATCTATAGCTAAGCAGGTGCGTATGCCCTGGCCAGTAGATTTCGTGGAGCTGCAGAGATGTGCGCCAGACTCGGGCTAACGCAGACGCTAAGCGTAATCCAGCCGGGCGACAAAAACACTACGCTGTTTTACCGAGTTCTACCGCTTCCTTTGATGGCGTAGTAAACCCACGCCCCGCTTAGTCTCCGCATTGATTGATCGAGAATATCGCGGTTCCTCGATCCCTCGCTTCCCTTATATACGTCCGCGAGCGTAGAAGTTGGCAGAAATGCGATCCGGCCCAAAGAAGATCTATCCCCGATCGGCACAATAGGAGTATGTAGTGATTACGAGAGAGCTATACTAGAAACCATCTCGGGCGTACCTCACGCTTAGGCCGTGACTCCTCCGAGCATAATTGCGTCTTCTACGGCAAGCGCTCAAATTGCCGCGCCGCGAAAGCCTAGGCTCCGGTTACCCGTGGAGGGGATAGGGGCTTATCCACGCTAAGGTCGAAAGCACGCCGTATGCCGCAGTGAGAGAAGTCTTCGACGCTTCAAATCATTCCGGAGGTGTTGTCGCATCAGCCTTTCATAAAGCGCAAGTAGTCGCACCGCATTCAGTTAAGCAACGCCGACCAGCTCCTGGTAAGTTAACACCACTCCAAAATTTGGTAAGGCCTCGGATGACCGTGATGGACCAAGCATTACGCATGATTCTGCAGAAGAGGTCATTCTGGCCAGCAAAAGACAAAGTGCTGACGCCAGTTTCGCATATCTGTGAAGCCGCCGTTATTCCTGCTTAAGGAACCCGAACCGGTGAAGGAGCCGAAAGTATGAGATCGTCTCGCAAGCAAGCGGTGAAGATATTCGAGTGATCTCAGGCCCACGCCACGCATAATTTCAATGGTAATTCGGTGAAGACTTGGAGGACAATGTATCTTTAGCTAGCATATTTAGTTACATTTATTCGTACGAGTTAGGATCTGCCAAAGCCGTGTGGTATAAATATATAAGACGCAAATCGTGAACAATCTACCAAGTCAAATACAACAAACTCCCGGCCTCGCCTTGGCTCCTGCCACCCTTCGAGTCCGCCATGTCGCCGCATCTATCATGTAGAGGAGATCTCATCGTACTCGCCGACCTCCGTAGTACCGCATAACCTTGCACCATGTCTAGTATCGTCAAAGCTGATTTTGTGATTATTGCAAGAAGTTCGTCTTCTACGCCTAGTATCAAGGCCAGCGGATTTGCGCCATCGTAAGTAAGTAGGGTTCTTTTGTCGCATCATGAGCCATCCCGGCATAGGGTGTCTGCTATACGAGCTAAGCATATCTGGGCTTCATTAGATTTGGCAAGTATCTAATGAATTCATTGGGTTACCACGGTGCTCCGCAATGCTTTTCAATTTGTTTATTTTAATTATGTTTGCAACACACCTTTTGCCCAATTTAGATTAAAACGCCCCTCTACTATCTTACTCGCTAAGTAGACCTAGCTGCTTTTAAAGTGCTTTCATTGCTCACATCTTACTATCCTACTAGATCTATCCTCGCTCATCGTGAGCTCTAGATAGATCAATCTAAGTTGTCACGGTTGTGGGTTCGTGACACGCTTAGATCTTGACAGACTCGCGGTCATCCCAAGGGGATACAGCATCTTTTTGCTACTCTAGAGCTCAGCATCCTAAGGGACTGTAGAGATCGCTTTAACTCGAGCAGGGTACGTGAGGTAAAGTTCCTTCTTCATGCGATTCCTCGACATTCTGCTAGAAGCTTGCTCGACTACCTGCTATAAAGCTTTCACGCGTCAGGAGTATCACTTCAACTATATTTATGACTTACATTCTTTTATTTATCACGTTGGTCAATCGGGATTCGACCTTACGTAATGTAGAGACTGTACAATAGCACATCATAATGATCGACTTTTTATTTGTTCAAACATGTCTTTATGATCATTCTAAGACCAAATGTTATTACATCATATCTTTCATATATGTTTTACCGTAATGCATTCATGGTTCACTCGCACAGACAGCTTTCTATAGTTATATATGTCTTACATCCCACTTTTCAGGAGCCATACATGCTTTGTGAATCGCCTTGGTCTCACCCGTGCATGTTCCGTCACCTCACTATTTACCTCACAATGTCACCACCGTGTCAAATTGATCGGCACGCACTGATCCAAGACACGCGCAGTAAAAGCCAGCCTATTCCCGCTGTCGCGCAGCGCCAAGCAGGGAGTAGGAGTTTTGTGCCTACACCGGACAGCTCTCACCGCTCGCGGCTCGTGAGCTTCTTTCCATTGCTTCCGATCAATCTGGGCTTCGACGGTAGGTCCGCACCGCTGGGATGCCGGGTGCTCCAATAAAAACTTTTCTTTTCTTTCTCCGCGGCGTAAGTGCGCATGCACGATAGCTGAAAAACACCCAAAAATGCAACAAGGAAATGAGCACGCATTCACGTGAGGTGAAGTGTGCCCACTTAGTCCCTGCAAGCCTAGAATAGGTGAGTTATCACGCATCGCTAGGGTCATCGAGAAAATCGAGCGATAGTCGGTAATCGGAAACCTAATCGGGCGCAAAGACCAATCACCGTGATGCATCCTACACCTTGAGTCCGGAAAGCACTCTGTGAGGGCTCGGATCAAATCGCGGTGCTTTAGGCACCATGCATGGGCAAGCAAAGGCACGCAAGCAAAGACCAACCTAGAGAATATCCTGCCTCATTATAACAGCTAGCGGGATCTCGCGAGGCCCGAGAATGAAGGAAAAGTCGCAACGTAAAACTGGTAGAACCGTGGATAAGGCGTAGATGAGCTTCGTCAAGAAGAAGATTGGGCCGCCGTGTCCCATCTCGAAAGGGAACAAAACGGCGCTGAAAATGTAGGAAGGGGACGCTGCGCGTAACCCCTCAACACGCACGCACTGAAAAGCGCTAATGATGGTAACCGACGCCGCCGCCGCCACACGCACTCGACCCGAAATCTGTGGAGGCGCGGCCTCGCTAGCTGCGTAGCTCGCTGCCCATGCAGCAACCTTCCGGCGGACGCTAGCCGATGGTGTATGGGACACCGCCGCTGCGCTCTCTTCTCATTCATCCGCCGTAACCAAATTGCGTCTCTCGAAGTCGTCTCCCGCTACGCCACCGCCAAAATTACAAAGGAACTCCGAGCTAGGCTCATGCATCACACGGCGCTTCGCCTCCAACGCGACCCATCAATCGCGTAGAGGTGAGTACCCTCTAGATCTGCCGGATTTGCCATCGCTTGACGCCAATGGAGGCGCATTTGGATCTAGATTTGAAGCGCTTGAGCCTATCGACACCGCTCACTTTCTTGAAATGTAGAAGCGCCGATTTTGAGATGGATCGCCAGCGCGCGCGCGGGTCGCTGCAGTGAGGCGCTTGAGGGCGCGTCGCGGCCGGTGGAGCCGGCCGGCGCCGGCGCATGGCGAGCCGCGCTACTCGCGACGCTGATCCTCATATCCTGAGGACTGTAGAGTGGACGGCTCGCGGTTCACCACGCATACACCGCCCGTGAGCCGGTGGATGCCTCTGTTCGGTCGCGAGAGGGTCGCTGCCGACCTGGAGGGTGCCGAGGTGGAGCCGCACTTCATGCCTCAAACCGACAGGTGGTCGGTGTTCGATGCGCCGCACTCTTCCTCCCCGAACTTCGCCTACTACGCTGCTCCAACTCGCCACCGGCCAATCAATGCCATCCTCGACATTGCCATCTTCATCACCCTTGTGAGTGCTTCCTTCGATCCCTCCCCAACCTCAACTGCGAGGTACTTTTCTATGTCTCCGGGCCGGTGAATCGGGTCACGCTCGCCGGTGGCGCGTATGTGAAGCCCGGCAACCCTGCAGGTCGGGCTCCCGCCACAATCGCTGCTATCTACACGTGGCACGCCGTTCACACGCGGGTTCTACCTCGCCTCAAATGGAGGTGCCGATTTGGCCGATCCCACCCGCGTTCCTCGCGAGATGGGATCAAGCCGAATGAGGAGCCCCGTGAGCTACCGATATGCCGCTGCGGTGATGGAACCGGGTAGCCATGATCGGGACCTCGCGACGGGACGGGCATCGATATTGCCCACATCGCTCAGGAGCCGACGCTGCACCTAATTGCGAGGGATCACCCTCGCTTTCGCGAATCGCCGAATCCACGTACCCTCGCCGAAATGGCTGGAGTTTCGCCGGGTCGGTAAAAGCGCGGAAATCGAAGCATCCAGATTCGCCGACGCCAAAAACGCCGCGTAACGACCAAGATGCAAGATCTACATTCTCGCTACGGGAACCCGCCAATCGCTGGTGGTAAGTGTGGGCTAGATTGTTATTGATGAATTGTTGCGTGGTCTTGCATATTGTAATGGGATCCTTGCATTGTACCTCGCAGATCCACGCATGACGCCAAAACCGCATTTCAGCCTATCACCCGAGGAGGCTACCGATGTCGCGTCTCCATGCTCGCCAGACGCCGCCGCTCCTCCTTCCCGGCACCGAAGGCAAGAAGGCAGGCGGCAGAGGGTGGACGGCCACCGCAAGCGCTTCACCGAGAACCCATCTGCCGGAGTTTATCCGAGGAAGGTGACTCAAGCAGATGGCCGCCTTCGCCGTCACCAAGCCGGCTTGCCCGCCCAGGATGAATTTCGGCCGGCGAAGCTTTTGTTGAGTCGACCGTGTTGGTAAGTGTCCTTCAAGTGTTCTCCAGTCCCCGAAGTAAAGTTTAGCCGATGGATCGCATCTTGTTGTATGCAAAAACCGAGGGGAGAGAACACCAAAGCGCACCTACCGATCCCCATGGTGGCGACGGGCGCCATGGCGGAGGAGCCCGCCAGTGGCAGCCGGGGCCGTGATCCACGGACCGCTTTGCCAACGCGGTAAGTGTGTTTGCAATCGATCATGATCACTCACATTATCCGCATAAGAAGTCGCAATGATGCCGCTTTGATAGCGTGGGACCCGCCACCGAAGCCGGGCACGTACCGCCGAACACTATCATCGCCCAACGAAGAAGGCGAAGCCGGCTGCACCGCCATCTTATTTCGCAGGGCGGCTCGAGCGCAGTGTGCACCAACCGAAGACGCTTCCAGCAGGCCGGGTCACTATAAGAGATGGCCGGGCCACAAGGCGACCGGGCGCGTTCCGTGAGCTCGCAAAGCGCTAAGACCGTAAGCCCCTTTGGTCAATCGCCTCAGTCCCCCGACTATCATCCAAGTCGCAGGGCGCAGGATCGTGAGATGGACGGTCGAGGCGGCCGGGTAATGGCCGCGGAGGACCCGTGCCCTGTAGAGCAGGTGAGTGGCCCGACGCTGAGGAGGAAGACGCAGCCGACGCCAAGATAGCCTGCCAAGTGAGGAGGGAGCTTACCGCGCTGTAAGTACGGATACCTGCATCTATGTTGTTATTTTGTTGTGTACGTACCGTGATTGCATGCCATTGAACGAAAGATTTCCGACCGAGGGAGATTCGGCCGCCTCCGGCTGGTGAGCCGAAGAATGCCGGAGGCCCTTCGCAGGCCGCACAGCGCGGGATGAGTTTCTCCCGCGAGCGCCACCACCTCGCAGAAGAGCGGCGGTGCTCACGTCGAGGGACCGCCCGCTGGCCAAGAATGGTGACGATAAAGCGCCACGCCGCTAAGAGAGGGCGTGCGACCTGGCCGCCGAAGGGTTCGAAATCGAATGAGCGACCGCTGAGAACGCGAGGCTGCCGAAAGCCGTTGCCAGGAAGGTGACGCTAAGAGGCGAAGGCGAACGCTGCGCTAGCTGGCCGCCGACCGCAGCGCTTGAAGAGGAGCGCGACTCAGCTCGCGGCCCGAACAAAACGCGCACTAACGAAGCCTGAACCGCGCTTGGTATGTGTGGTGAAATAATTAATCAAGACATCTTACCAAAGGTGTTAGTGATAAAATGATTGACATTCTGTTTTGTATAATACCTGCGTAGTATGAAGCGCCGGGTCGAACCCCGCAGTAGAAAGAATCGTGATGGCGAACGAAGCCGTAGATCGGCCGCGCGAGGAGCTCCGAATACCACCGCCGATCGGATTCGATGCCCCTCCGGGTCGATGAGCAAATACCGCTTCGGCGATAAGAGTAATGAAGTATAACCGACTTATCAGATATGTGTTTGCGTACCGGGTCGCTGCCGCCTCCGTGATGCAAATCCGACCGGAGGTCGAGGTGTTCTCTCCGAAGGGTCGCACGCAGCATCCTGCAAGGCGTTGACCTTATCCTCGACGCCATTCATGGCTACGCCGTTGGCGGGCTAATCCCAGGAAGCGCCAAACCGACACTCCAAAACGCGAGAGCCAAGTCATGTGGGGCGCCCGGGCGTAACTTCATGGAATTCTACCCGCCCGCCACCGCGACACGGCTCAACACGCCTCGGGCGGTGGCGGCCCCATTATCCCGCTGTGGAGTTTCAAATAAGGCCCGCCTAGGGCTACGCGACACGGACAACGGAGGCCGCCGCCGACCGCCTTCCAGAGGTTAACGAGGCGCAACGCAACTTGCCGGCGAGATGAACCCTCCCCGTGAATCGTTGAAGGTGAAGTCCTCGGTGAAGTTTGCCCCGTGCACGATTTTGTTTCTTTGGCCGTAGAAAAGAAACATTTTAGGTGAAAAACAGCTTAAAAACACTTGACGCTTTAATGGCCACGCCCGGATGTGGGTGGCACTTAATAGCTAGTACTTTGTTTTTAATTCATAATCGCTTTAGCATGCATACGACATTATGGTCGACGATAATATGTTATCATGTAGATCGTAGTAGAAAAGATGTCACCTATGGTAGACGCCAGTCCCTAGCCTTAACGCGGCCAGATAGCCGCAGCTAGCGAGACACGATGCTCGCGTGCAAGCTATTGGGCCGTTCGACTACGCTTAAGGAGTCATCCGCCACCGCCGCCTATGGGAGTACACCACCACGCGATACCGTGAAAACAACCAAGTATAGAGACGGGTTCTAGGGTCTAGTGACTTTAGAGTGTGGTCGAGCATGGAAATAAATTGTTTATGTCGATCGTAAGAAAGTATAACCATGTCAACATACTCAAATAAACTTTATTAATCATGCATGTTAGAAAAGTAAAAAACGATACAAGCCGGGTTTACGTAGAGTCCCCAAGTTACGAAAAATCGCCGCAGGTGCTCGATGTTCCGTGAGTTAGGGATGTCGATATCTTCCATGGTCGCCAACCGTAAGCTCCCCGCCGCGTGACCTCCTTTACTTTGAAGGGGCCTTCCCAATGAGATCCCAGCTTGTGAACGCCTTATGCTTCCTTCGGCGACTAGGTCGCCAACCGCAAAGGCTCGCCACACACATTACGATTGTAATATCGCCAACGCCTCGAGGTATTTAGCGCCCGCTGCAACATTGCAGCGGTCTCCTCGAGCCGCATAAGCCATCTTCCTGCTGCGCCCGATACGCCTTCATTATAATTTCTACCCGAGAGCGGAAGGCGATATCGCCGGAGGACCGCCGAGCCAAACACCATGAAGTATGGAGAAACGCCAGATCAGGGGCTAGGTTGGGTTCGAGTCCCCGCATAAACGGCAGTAGCTCTTGCCAACACTGGTATTTCCCGCCCGTCGGAAGAGTCGCCTCGCAATGCCTCTAATATCATGCCGCTTTGCTCGCCGGGCTTGCCCGCTGGCACGAGGGTGGGCGCATGCATTACATATTTCAACAATACCCTTTTGTCTTCGCAGTAATCCCAAAAGTGACCGGCCGTGAAAGTGTCACAAGACTGCGGATAATGGAATTCGGATGCCAAAACGATGGATCACCCCATCGAGCATCTCGACGCCTTGTGTTGATTTGCATCGCACTGGGAGATAATCAATCCACTTGGAGAACTTGTCACCATGACGAAAAATCCACTTGAAGCCACCCGGGCTGCTTTGAAAGGTCTTATGGCGCCAAGTCCCCAAAGACGGTGAAAGGCCATGCCGCCGGTATAGTCTCGGCAGCTCGCGGCGCCGCATCGCGGTGTTCGCTTTCGCAAAGAATTGACAATTCGCGGCAATGGCGCATCAGGTGTTCTCGCATCGGGCGTCAAGTACCAAGAAAATCCCCGCGGAAAGGCCTTGCCGACCGTGAAAAGCAGAGGCAACATGATTACCGCAGATCCCACCGTGGATTTCGCCGAGCAATTTAATACCATCCTCTTCGATATGCACTTTTGCAGACTCGATCCCCGCACTTTCTCATGAGGAAACCGGCCGACCAGACGTAGTTCTTGCTTCTCCTGATGAGGTGTTCTTGCTCGCCCCCGTCCTCGTGGATGAGAGCTCCGCAGATATTTGATGATCGATCCACCAATCTTCATCAATCGCGTTGATAACGCGGGCGACGTATGTGGTCGGCCGGTCTCGAAAGTGGAGGCCCCGCAAGGCAGATCGCTTATGGTCGGTTTCCAGAGATCTTCAACGAAGACGCCCGCCGTATCTTTGCCCGAGAGGAACCGAGCTTAGAGAGTTCATCTACGCCCCGTTGTAACCCAACCACATGATCAAAGCCGAGCCCATAGAACTTGCCTTCCAATTTTTCTTATAGCCGCCACATAAGCATCCATCTTCTCGCCTTTGCAATCCCAATCTTTGTTGACTTGCTTGATGACCAATGCCGAAGTCCTCGGTCAATACCCGCAGCCCCCCGCTAATCCCAAGCCGACGATATGCATACGGAGGCCGCGGAAGGGCGGCCTCATACTCCGCGGATTGTTTAGACGCCGAAGTGGATCCGCGAGGACATACCGGAGCCGTGCATCTCCTGAGGGTGATATGATGTAGACGCCGCCCCGCCCATCGATGTTGAGCGCAGCCGCCGAAGTACATCATCCCGCCTCGGCTACCGGTGTCTTCGAGGGAGTCTCCAGTCCGGCCCATTCGCAGACATCTAAATCGCCAATGCTTGCGAATTTGATTGTACTCCGCTTTGTACTCGATGGTAAACAGTGCCGAAGCCGACGCCTCACTTGCATATCCGCCCGCTGGCATCCTTATTACGCAAGACGCCGCTTATCGGGTAATCCGATACCACGTGATCGGGTGAAGGTCGGCGCAATGTCATAGCTTTCGACGTAATTAGAATCACATAGAGCAACTTTTGAATATGCAAGTACCTTGTTTGAATCGCGGTACCTCGCCGATGAAGTAGACCAGCCGCCGGACGGGTATACATGCTCTTTCCTCCGCGACGCCGACAACCAGGGCGCGGCTAACTACCCGATTGGTCGCCGCGATGTAGAGCAAAGATCTCCTCCTCATCGCTCGGGGCCACCAACACCGGGGTGTGGGTAAGAAACTTTGAAGCCGGCGAAGGCCTCTTGAGCCTCGCTGGTCCACCTCGAAAGCTTCCTACGCCGGGCGAGTTTGAAGAAGGGCAGTCCTTTTCAATGAGCCAGCCGCAACTTTAAACGACTCAAGGCCGCCATGCATCCAAATGCTTTTTGGACGCCTTTAACGTTTTGGGGCGGTTTCATATGCATGATGGCGCTTGATTTTTCTAGGTTTGGCTCAATGCCCCACCGCTAACGATGTTGCCGAAAGCAAGTTACCCTAGGGACACCAAAAACGCACTTTCCCCGCTTAGTTTCCATCGGGTACTCGCTTAGTTTAGCTTAACACCCTTTGTAAGGTCATCGACCAGGAAAGGGCGCCTGGTCTTCACCATTTAACATCGACATAAGCCCGAAAGCGAGATCGATAAGGTTCCTAAGCAGCCCCCAGATAGCCCGGCCGTAGGTAGCTCCTAGCGTTTTAACCCGAATCTATATAGTGGTGTAAATAAAGAGGGTAATCAATGGAGGATGAAAGAAGTCTTCTCCCCGGTTCGAATCGCATAGCGGCAACTAATGATAGCCCGCGTAGTAGTCCGTAAGCTAAGTAGCCTGGCAACCCGCAAAGGGAGTCGCATAACCCGATCGATACCGGAGACCGAAGGGTCTTTAGGGCAAGCCCTATTGAGATCGGGTATAATCAACGCACATCCTCCATTCTTGATTCTTCTTTTTTAGAAGGACCGGATTAGCTATCCGCCGTGATGATACACTTCACGAATGAAACCAAAAAGTTAGAGCCTAGTTACTTCGCTTAATAGCAAACATTTTACTTTATTAAAACGACGCATTTTTGACGCACGGCCGGGCCGCCGCTTGACACGTAGGCGTGCTCGATCCGCCCGAGGTACTCCGGCATGTCCGGGTTTCCACGCCAAAATGCTCACGCTCTCCTCGTGAACCCGACGAGCACGCCTTCCTATTTGGGGTCAAGGTTGACGCCATCTTGGTCGCCTTTGGACGGTGCCGCCCACCGTACCGATATCTTTAGTATCCGGACGGGCTTGGTGGTCTTTTCGCCCGCCTTCCTCCTGCGTATCTCGAGGTCGAGGGGTTCAGTCTTCTTCGTTGCTTGATGACTCCTCCCCCGCCAGATCGACCGGAGGATGAACTCCCGCTTTGTCGAGGCCCTCCTTCTCACAGACGTAGGCCATGTGCACGCTTGGTTTCCGTGATGTAAGGACCCCTTTCTCCGTGAGGGATCTTGAGGATAAGGTAGTCGAGTGTGGGACCGCCATGAGTTTGGTCAGCCCCGCCGCCTCTATAATGGCGTGGTATGATGACTCAAGTCGGGCGACGCACGGTTCATGTACCGATGGCGATGCTTACGCCGAATCAGACGCTGCCGCGGATTTGCCCAAGAGGGACTGATGACTCTCCCGCAGGATTCCCAAAACGGGTGGTCGATGGCTTGAGGTCATCCTTTGTGATGTCCAGAGCTTATTGAGTTCCGAACAAAGATGTTGAGGGCACTTCCTCCATCGGCGAGGACCTTCAAACCGCAGACGCCCGGACACCGGATCTAGGATGAGCGGGAAGCGCCCGGGTACGGATTATTGCACCACCGTCATCGCGGCCGGTTGCTGCGACCCGCCGAGAAAGTAGGGCCATATCGGGTCCCGACCCTCTCACAAGTCTTTTGACGGGCCAGACATTACGGTGGAGATCTTGGCGCATCCCGCCCCACCGCGCAACCGTAGTGGCCACCCATAATCAGCGTGGATGACACCGCCTTTGGCGCGTAGAGTTTATGCCTCGATCGCGCCCTCGCCTGGTCATCTTCCGCTGTTCGAGCGCAGCGGGTGCCTCTCTTCCGCTGCTCGTCGCTGAGCTTGAGCTTTCTCGCCTGCTCATACTGCATTGAAGTGCCGATATTCGCCGCAGATCGCGGGTTCAAGTCCGGTAGCCGGGGCACTTTGCCGTAAGCGTGAGCTTCTTGATCGGATCTCCGCTGAGCGTTTCTTCTTTCCGCCAAATTTTGACGCTATCGACGCCCTCCCCGGGACGGTTCCGCCACGACGGCCAGCAAGGAGAGTTGCCGCGACTTTCGCCCCGGCCACTCACGCCGCGGAGCCGCCGTGGCGGGCGGGTTATCGTGGACGCCGCCGCGGGCCGCTATCATCGGGGCATCGCTACGGGAATACTCCCGCGGATGAGTAGCCGTAATCCTTATGGAAAGGTACGCCTCATCTTGCCCGCAAACCTCTCGCGCCACGCCCGCCAGCTTTGGACATGGTCGTGATTTAGACCCGGGAGCTTCTTCCGCAGCTCCCGGGCCGCGATTGCCGCTGGAGACGCAGGCCCAGAACGCCCGACGCGACTTTCGCCGGTGATATCGGGATTGTCAGCGCACCTCGAGAAAGCGGCGGATGTATCCCCGAGTGGCTCGCTATACGAGGCGCAACCTCTCCCGTGTCGCACTTTTGTGCCCGATTGCTTGCATGTGGACTTGTAGGTGCCGATGAAGATCTCCTTTGACGCCGCTCCACGCGGCGCAAAATTTCCTTCCCGAGGGCCAGAGCCAGCGATTGGTCACCGTCGAGGCCGACGGGAAGTAGTTTGCCATAACATCCTCCCCGGCCCATCGACCGATTGCATTCAGAATCATGACCCAGCCTCGATCTTTGATCGCCGAGTATTTCAAGAGGGCATTGGTGCCCTTAGCCCAATGGCCACTGACTGGGCGAAGATCCGGTAGGGCCGGATCGTAGGATCATATGGTTCCCCGGTCGGTTCCCATACATCATGTTGTACTACTCTTCACAATCTGGATCTCGGTGTCTTCGCCAGCCGCTAGCGGTGATGCAGTAAGTGAGCATCCCGAGCAATCTCGATGCCGCTACGGAGGTCGGGAGACGCCTGGTTTCATCCTCGACCGACGCCGGGCTTCACCACTTACGCTTAACGGAAAGCACCGCTTCAGCCCCATGTTCGACCGCCGACCGCTCCGCCCGCAACCCTGCCGGCCGGGCGCATTGACCGATGCCATCATCGACGCTGACCGACGCGCCCCTCTTGGCATGGAGGATGCTTCTTCCTTGCCTTGGTTGTTGCAACTCCTCCGACGATGGCGCCGACGGACGACCGGGCGAATGGCGCTGTAGACGAATCCCGAGGCCGCTGAGCTCGAGCGCGGTGGCGAGGACGCATCTACTGCACTCTCGCCTATGGTAACGCTCTCGTAGGTAGGAGAGTCGCGAGCTGACGCCGATGTTCGCTTCTCGGGCGCTTTGTGAACCGATACCGGGCTACACCGGCCGAACCGAGCTTGCGTGATTCCCGGGCGAAGTCAGCGGGCTGCTGCGCCGAGGTCCGCCGGGCCGAAGCCTCGAGAAGGTACCGCTGCCCCTCGCTCCGGCCGCCGTGACGCGCCTCGATCGTGTTGCGCTTTTTCTCGGTAATGCGCTGTTTCTTTCGCCTCAAGGGGTGCCGAAGTCGTTGCCGACGGCTACCCCTCCCGCTACGCATCTCCTAGGGAGCGTACTCGGGTCGAATGCCGGGAGTCGTAGTCATCTCCAACGCCCATCGGCTCTCGGAGTGATGGTAGTGGTGGCGCCGGATGGAGACAAGGAAGCGGTGCTACCACACGGATGACTCGTGCCCCTCCTCCTCCTCCTCCGTGATCGGGAGAGCTTGGCCATGCAGATGTGGTCGCCACGTCGACGAGGGCGCCTTCATGGTATGCTCTGGCAAGGCCGATGAAGTCAGAGGGTCTAGGACGTCCTCTCGACCAGTCCCGCAGTCCGTGCATTCGTCGCTACGCCGGGATGGCGAAAGCGGATCTAATTCGCCCTTCGAAGTAGCGGGACGACGGTGCCCTCATCAAGGAAAAAACCCCGACTGACCGCTCTCCCCGGCTGCGCTTCTGCATGCCCGCGGTGGTGGTCGGCATGTTGTCCCCGGCGGAAGAAAGCGACGCAGTCGAAGTCAACCAAAGGGAAGACTCACCCATACCAATATGGAGCTTGTCGTCGCCGAGATTGTCGACGCCGTGGACGGCCGCATGTATGGTAATGAACGGGTGGGTGAGCCCGATCGGAGTCCAAGCGTCCCGCCCGGCCGAAGCCGATGTTGCGCAGAGTAGACGCCGGGCAGTAGGGTGATCCGAAAGCATACAGGTTGGTTGGACGCCGGAAGCGCGCCGCTGTTCCGCAGACGAAGCGCCCCGAATCGATGTCCTCCATCGTCGACCGCCATGGATTCGTGGAAGATCACCATCTTGTTAGCCATGGCGCCTTCTCGAAGCACACCCCCTACCGGGCGCACTAACCGCCGCCGGCTTATTGACGAGTCTAAGCGGGTATGCCCGCTAGTAGATTGAGCGGTAGAGGTAGCGCTAGACGGGCTAACGGTGACGCCAAGCGTAACGAGCGTAAGGACAAACACACGGGTTTTACCTGTGTTCGGTCCGCCTTTGATGGCGAAAAACCTACGCCCCGCTAGTTTGTATTGATTGATTGAGAATATCGTGGTCCTCGGGGATCCCCGCTCTCCTTATATAGTCCGGGAGCAGGTTACAGTCGGATGCGTCCCAAAGAAGATCTATCCCGACGGGTTACAATAGGAAAGTATGTAGTGATTACGATAGAGCTCTACTAGAAACTATCTTGGCGACTCACGCTTAGGCCGTGACCTCCTATAATTGCGGGTTCTAGTGCCAAGGGCTTCAAAGGTCCGGGCCGGCCCGAAAAAGCCTAGCCCGAAGTTACCCGTGAGGGGATAGGGTTTATCCCCCTACAGTGAGATGACCCAATAAATTTGTTGGGTCGGTGTGGGGTCCCCTTATCCCCTCACGCCCCCGCTTCGGCTAGGGCCTTCGTGCCGCCTGTGACGGTACGATTGAAGCCCTTAGGCCGCTAGAGGACAATGGCCATCGGGATCACGGGCGCAGACGCGGGTCGCTAAGATAGTTTCCTTTGTATAGCTCATTGTAATTACTACAAACTTCCCTATTGTAACCGATCAAAGATAGATCTTGCCGGGCCCGATCCGACTGCAACCCCCGCCCCCCGCTATATAAGGTGAGCAGGATCCCCCGAGGGACATCCCGATTCTCTCAATCAATCAATACAATCGGGTGACGTAGGTTTTACGCCATCAAGGCGGCCAACCCGGGTAAAACCCGCGGTGTTTTGTCCCTTCGCCGCTCTCGCTAACATCCCGCATAGTCGCCTAGCACACTTACCACTAATCTACTAGCTGGGCGCACTCGCTAGACTATCGCCGTAAACCAATGACAAATTGGCGCCGTAGGGGTGTGCACGAAGACGCCATGACTAGCAAGATGGTGATCTTCCCTAATTCCATGGCGGCTCGAATTCATGGAAGACATCCAGGCTGACGCCGCGATGGAACAACAACGGCGCCATACCGGCGTGAACAACACCTCGTCGTCCGGATCCAATCGGGCCGCATCCGCTTCAACAACTCCCAGATCGACTCCATCACAGAGCCGGGGCCGCCGCGACTCCCCATCCGGCTCACCCACCCGCTCAGACGGTAGACGCGCGCGCCGCCCACCATACATCGACAACCCGCCGGGGATTCGATAAGCTCAAGGCCGGTATGGGTGAATCTCTCCTTTGGCTGACTCACCAGATCGCTTTCCTACCAACAGGGACAACCTCAACAACAACATGGGCCACCCGACGCGATCTTCGAGGAGAAACAGATTCGCTCGAGAGCCACGCCCTCGCCAAGGTCCGGGTCGCCACGAATACTCCGGCGGGCGGTCGCCCACTGACCACCGCCGCTGGCCGCCGCAGCCCGACGACCGACTTTGGGATCGGGTCGGAGGGCCGCCCGTCCCTACGACTTTGCCGATGCCCGACGCACCATGAAGGCGTTCGCCCCTGATCGGGCGACGGGATCTGCATGGCCAAACTCTCCCCGATCATCGAGGAGGGGGAGGAGGCCACCGAAGCTTCAGACGCCGCACCGCTTTTTATCCATCCGAGATCACCACAACCGCCGCCCAAGAGTCACTGAGATGGATCTCGCTACGACAACCCGCTGCTCGACCGGGTACCGCCCCCGGGAGACGCACGCGCAGGATTCGCCGCCGGGCCGATGATTCGTAGCGCTCCCCGAGGGGAGACCGCACCAGCTGCGGCCGCTCGAGGAACGTAACGCCGACCGAACGCTGCCGCCGGGCAGCGGAAATCAGAACAGTAAAGTCGTAGCTCCGCCGCCGTGGCACCGCCCACCGCAGAGCAGCTAGGGGCTCGAAAGTACCGCGGCTCTGGCCTCTCCCGAACCTCGATGGCATAGTTCGAAACCGCCGACGGGCGCCCCAAGACACAAACGCCGGAATAAAAACTATCGCCACCGCTGCGGGCGCCGCTATCGCTGGATAACCCCAACATGGACGAAGCTTCGCGGGTTACATCTACGGCACTTCATCCTCAGGAACCCCGTGGAAAAGCCTTATCCGCCTTCATTTCGGCGAGGGAACCGGCTGCAGGAACCCAGGTGAGGGGAAGCTTCTGGCCCATGCCGCAGGAGGAACCAGCCCCAACACCACGACGCAAATGCCCCGCAAGCAGAGGCGAGTCGCACCCGCCGGTCGAGCGCGCCTGTGGCGGTCGCATACGGAGTAAGGGGCTAGGCGGGCGCTGACCGCCGAGGCGCTGGTGGGTAACCACCCCGCCCCGCCAGAAGCAAAACCGGCCCCCGACCTTCGCAGCGAAGAAGATCGACCGCCCGTGGATGCCCGCTACCCAATCACCAAGTAGCCGCGAGGCCGCGAAGACGCCGAGATCCAGCCGCATGAGGAGTACAACATGATGTACGAAACCCGACCGGAACCTTACCATCACTACCATTCGCCCTCTACCACCCTTCCTTCAACGAAGTTCGTGGCCCTTGGGCTTTAAAGGCACTAACGCCTCTAAATACCCGCGACATGACCCGCAACCGGGTCATGCTCTCTACGATCGCTGATCGTGGTCACGGAGGTGGGGAGGGACGCCGTGGCTAATTATCGATCGACCGTATCACCAGCGGCCAATCTAAGGGCCCCGGCTCTCCCCGAAGGAAGGTCGGCACGCGGAACGAGGTCAAAGAGATCTTCATTAGTACATACCAAGTCTACATGCAAGGCCGGGATCGGCAGACTGAGCGTTACGCCCGGCCAAGAATGAACCCCCTCCTCCGAATACATCCGTCTTGGTTCTCCGAGGTCCGCCCGACGATCCTGCATATCACCGACGGCGAATGCGCCAAAGACATTCACAAGGGGCCTAGTCTCCAACAGCAACCCCGCTGTCAAGAGCCGCAAAAAAGCGATAGAACAAGGTCACCACCATGTCTAAATTGTTGACATGGCTCAAAAGTTCACCGGGGCGTGACGCCAGGCTGGCACGCCTTCGTGAAGGACTACGACTACCCACTCGGGCGAGATAATTCCCCAACGCGACGCCCCCATGACGATAAGAAGCACGCATTTGCATCACGATAACCGCTGCCCCCGACGACCACGCCGACGCGGAATCGCCGGATGAAGGCCGCAGCCAGCCTATCGCGAGCGCCGCGCGGACCGTAATCGGGCGGTGGTGGCGCCAATAATGTTAAAGCCGGGCGGGAAGAAGAAGGCCCTCAACCGCGTGATCCGATCAAGAAGCCGCTACACGGAAATGCCCCCCGCGACTGACATGAACCATAGTTCGCCGAAAAGCAGCATTTTAATACCGAATATGAGAGCGAGAGGAAGAAGCTCAAGCTCGACGACGAGGGGCTAGAAGAGGTGCCGGGCCTTCCCGCTGGCCACCGGTCGAACCAGGATGACGACGACCCCAAGCACGCTATCGCGCGTAGGACGGCGCTATCCACATGATAATGGGCGCCACTACGGCCGCTGGTCGGGCGAGATCGCGAAGGTCTCCGCCGCAATGTTCCGACCGGCCAAAGACTTCAGCGAGGGGTCACCGATCCTATCTCGCCCGAAGTTCTCCGAAATGGTCATCACCTCGCGACGCATCGGGTGCAATAACCGTATCCGTGGCGCTTTCCGCCGGCGCCCCGACCCGTGACGGGCGCTTATGGTTTGAGAAGGTCCTCATCGACGGAGGCAAAGGCCCCAATCTGTTATTCCCGAGTCCATGAAGGCCCCGACATCACAAAGGAAGACCTCAAGCCGCATAATCACCCCTTCTTCGCATCCCCGCCCGAGAATCGCCCACTCCTCGCGTCAGGTCACTCTTCGCGGTAATTCGCAACGCTTAAGCATCATCGCATCCAAGACATGAACTTTGTCATCGCCGACTTTGATTCATCGTACCACGCCATCATTGGGCGCCTGGACTTACCGTGCTCATGGCGGCCCCCGCGATACGGCTACCTCATCCTTAAGATCCCCACGGAGAAGGGGGTCCTAACTTGCGTGGACAGCGCATACATGGCGCTCGCCTCATGGTAGAAGGAAGTCCTCGATAAGTGAGAGTTCATCCTCTAGTCGATTCGGGCCAGAGGAAGTCATCAAGAATGCCAAGAAGATGAACCCTCTCGACCTTTGAGATACCCGGCAGGAGGAGCGCGAAGAAGACCACCAAGCCTTCGACACCAAGGAGGTCCAAATTGGTGGAGGGCGACGCAACCAAGACTACCAAGATCGGTGTGAACCTTGACCAAATAGGAAGACGCTACCGTCCGTTCCCCGAGGGATAACGAGTATCTTCACGGAAACCCGCGGACATGCCCGAGTACCTGAGAGCCGATCGAAAGCACCGCCACGACTCAAGCCGATGGCTAAGCTGTGGCGCAAAAGCTATGTCGCTTAACAAAGAAAAATCACCGCTATTAAAGCGTAGTAACCAGGGCTATTAGCTACCGGTTTTATTCATGAAGTGTATCATCCGACTCGGATAGTTAACCCAGTCCTGAAAAAGAAGAATAAAGAATGGAGAATGTGCGCGATTATACCGATATCAATAGAGCTTGCCCTAAAGACCCTTTCGCCTCCCCCAAGACGACTGTGTCGACTCCACCGCCGTTGCGAAGCTCCTTAGCTTCCTAGACTGTTATTCGGCTATCATCGATCACCCTCGTGAGTCGAAGACCAAGAGAAGACTTCCTTTATTACTCCGCTCGCCTCTACCGCTACAATACCATGTCGCTCGGGTTAAAGAATGCCGGAGCTACCTACCGTAGAGCTATACAAGGCTGCTTAGGAGATCTTATCCCCGACTCCGCCAGGCTTATGTCGACGACATTGTAGTGAAGACCCGTGAGCCTCTACTTTGGTAGACGATCTCACGAGGGTGTTCGCGAAACTTAACGAAGTACCGCGGGAAGCTTAACCCGAAAGTGTATTTTCGGGCGCTCCTCCGAACTTGCTCGCAACATCGCCGCCAGTGTGGCATCGAGCCAAACCCGAAAAGCTCAACGCCATCATGCGGATGAAACCGCCAAAACGCCAAAGATGTCCGGTTAACTGATGCATGGCGCCCTAAGCCGTTTTATCGCTACTCCGGTGAGAAAAGGCCTACCGTTTTTCAAACTCCTTCGAGCAGAGAAGCGCCAGTGACCAACGAGGCTCAAGAGGCCTTCGATGGCTTCAAGAGGTTCCTTTACACACCCCCGGTGCTGGTAGCCCCAACGACGACGAGGAGATTCTCGCTTACATCGCAAATACCAACCGAAAGTGGTTAGTACTGCCCCGGGTTGTCGAAAGCACGCTGAGGAGGGGCGTGATATCCCATCCAACGCCGGCCTACTTCATCACCGCAGGTACTCAATGAATCCAAAACAAGGTACCGCACATTCAAAAATTACTCTACGGTATCCTCATCACATCCCACAAGTTGCGCCATTACTTTGACCATCACATGATTACCGTGGTGTCCGACTATCCGCTGGGCGACATCTTGCGAACAAGGACGCCAACGCCGCATATGTAAGTGGGCAAGGCCGAAAGCTCACCGCTCACCATCGAAGTACAGTGAACATGAATACCATCAAGTCACAAGCGCTATCGACTTCATCCGTGGAGTGGACGGACTGGAGACTCCCCTCAAGATACCAACCGAGCGCCGACAATGTACTTTCGATGGCTCGCCAACATCGACGGGCCGGGTGTAGGTGTATACATCATATCGCCTTCCGGGACATGCTTCGACACGCTGCGGATTCACTTCCCAAAGATTTAATAATGCGCGGAATATGAGGCGGCCCCTTCACGGCCTCCGCGACGCCATCCAATTGGGAATCGAGGCTTCAAGTATTCGGGACTCGCCTGGTGATTAAGCAAAATAACATGGACTGATTGTAAGAGCGAAGATGGACGCTTTATGTGGCGGCAATTAGAAAGTTGGAAGGCAAATTCCACGGGCCCGCTTCGACTATGTGGTTCGATCACAACCAAGCCGCCGGCGAATTATCGGCTTGGCTCTTCTCGAAATCGGTACCGGGTTGGCGCTTTTGTTGAAGATCTTTGAAGCCAACAATCAATGAACCGTAACCCGGCCCCCACTAGAAACAACCGACCATATAGTTGCTACATTATCCCTGACAAATGAGGAAGATTGGCGGTCCCACCGATTAAGTACCGCAAAGAAGCTCTCGCCCCCGAGACAAGATAGATCAAGACCGCCTTTATTCGGGCGGAGCAAGAACTACGTGCTCGCCGATGGCATTCTTATGCGGAAAAGTATTGGCGATCGGGTCCTCGCAGGCAGGCGCATATCCGAGGAAGATGGCATCAAGCCGCCGACGAGATACACGGTGGAACATGTGGCAGCCATGCGTTCCAACTCCGGCCGGCAAGGCTTTTCGGGCTGGATTTTATTGGCCAACCGCTATTGCCGACGCGAGAATACTTGGAGCGACATTGCCCAAATTGTCGGGCTTTTTTGCCAGCTGCACTCCACGCGCAAGATGAGCTCCAAACTATACCCACGCATATGGCCTTTCTCGGCCGGGACTCGACGCCATAGGCCCGCTCAAAGCGCTCTAGGGGGGCTTCAAGTGGATTTTCGCCATGGTCGACAAGTTCTCTAAATGGATTGAATGTCTCCCTTTGGTCGACGCAAACCAAAGACAAAGCGTTGACATGCTAAATGATGTCATCCAATCGATTCGCATCCCGATTCGACATCATCATCACGCACTCGGCAAAGAGACTTTCACCGGGCAAATACTGATGTCTCCGTAGGCTCATCCATGGGCGAAACGCCAGCCGAACGGGCAAATGGGATGATCCTCAATGCTTTACGCAGCGCCTTCTTCCGACCGATGGTAAATTTCCCCATCGATGGCTAAAGGAATTGCCCGCCTTTGACTGGGACTTATACCCAAAATTTCAGCCATAGCACCGCGGTTTCCCCATATTTCATGGTGTTTGGATCCAGGCAAGACGGCCGCTTAAAATTGCTTCCCCATCCCTCGTGGAGAATTACAACGGAGGAAGCATCACACGCCGAGAAGACAAAATTGTTGCGCCAAGAAACTCACCTCCAATCTTGTACTCGTAATGCCAAGTACCTTGAGGGCGCTCGGGCGGTATTACAATCGCGAATAATGTGCGTGATCGAGCCTTTTATGGCGTTGGCTATCTAGTCCTTCTACGAAAGCGTAAAAGCGCTCACAAGCCGGGCCCCATTGGGAAGGTCCGCTCAAGGTTCAAGAGGTGACTCGACCAGAGCTTATCGATTAACGACTATGGAGGATATTGATATCCCTAACTTGGAATATCAAGCATCTACGACGCTTTTACCCCTTTCTGGCGCTTAACGCAAAATGAAAGGGGTTCCGTAAGCCGCACGGAAATGCCATTGTAGCTTTCACCCGAAGTATTCACAGGTATCGTATTTCCACAGGAAGGCATGGTATAAATGGTCTCTAATATGAACATGGACATAATAACATGACTATGCAATAGACCAAAGTTCATAACAGGGATGGAACATGATAAGTAAAGGATAACTTGACACACAATACACTTGAACCAATCTCAAGGATAAAGGAAAAAAAAAAGAATAAAAAGAATAAACCTAACATGGAGCAGTAATATCCTATATAGCTATGTTAAGAGAGTAGGTATACATACATGCTTTTATAATGTTAGAGACTCTAAGTTAAGATAGCAAGGTCACCGCTGACTTACTTTGGGCACCGGATAACACTTGGTCTGCTAAGTGTTGCCGCCTATAGCTCTACGCCATACCCGAACGGGGGGAATACAAGGGACTTTACGGTCGCCACCACCGCCGCCATCCCTCGCCCTCGCGGTAGCACGAGGCAAACGAAGGTAGCCCTAAACCTAGACACCACGCCTAAGCTTTGACTACTACTCTAGCGCGTGCTAGCAAGGCTTACCCGACCGGGCGAGGTCCTTCTACTAGAGCATCCACCTTCAAGCAAGGACGACGAACCCAAGAACCCAACAAATCTACCAAGACTAACTCAAAGTAGAACTCAACATCTCAACTTAGCTCTTGGTCTAAAACATGTATGCATAGCATATATAAAGCATAAAGTTCTATACGATAAGATCATAACATGAAAAACTATATACTAGTTCATATGCTAAGATCATATCATAAGAACTATACTCTAGTTCATAAGCATAACTATATTGATAAATAAAGAACAAGAACAATATGAAGAACATGATGAACAATGAATTGATCATACCAAATATCTTCAAGTTGATCTTGATCTTCTATTACAACCTTGCCAAGCTCCTAATACTAACCAAAAAAGTAAAATGATACAAGTGGAGGGAGAGAGGCTCTGTGTGGTGTGTTTAATGAAGGGGAGAGCATCTCCTTTTATAGGTAGAGGAGAGGGGCTCCATGGAAAATGTCTTCCCCACTTGGAAGGTACAAAAACCCACTGCATAGCGGGTTTGAATAAAGAATTCACCAAAGCACCCCCGACCGCCATTGCAACGTCGGTAGGAGGCTCCCTTCCAAATTTGGGCACGAACCGCCGTGTGCCGGCCCCGCCGACCATTGCACCAGTCCCCGCCGGATCGGGCCCCGCCCCGCTCGCGATCCATCTTTTGCAGTGGGCCCGGGTCGGCCTCGACCCGTAGTTTAGGGGTGCTTTTGGTCCAATTCGCCTTGAGTTGGGCTTTCTATCCCCCTTGGTTGCGCATTTCTGAAATGTGTATTATGCTTTTGGCGCTTTGTTCTTTGTTTGTGTCTTTTCACTTGATTCCTCGTATAAGTCCCGCAAAAACATATTTCTAATACAAGTGGAACTCGGGTCAATAGTAAAGGTATATGTGTCATAGGTTAGCAAGTTTCCTGAAAAGAGACATAAGTTGGCGGTATAAAATGGTCGATAACGACCGCCAACAAGTCCCCTGCTTAACCTTTGCTCGCCCCGGCAAATAGCTAAGTGCTTGCTTGTTGATCGAGTTGCTTCAATGCTGATATAATTCAAAGTGTAACATGTTTATAAATAAAAGCATTCCTCCTTTTTTTAAATAAGTTGGCACCTATATCCACCTTTTATTACTCAATGTATGCGGGCTTTTTTGACTTTTTTCCATGTTCTTCCTCGTGGTTGCAAGAAAAGAATGGTTGCCATAGAAACACTAGTCATTCGCTCTTTTTTTCATCTTTCAATCCGAATTTTCTTTTATTATTTTCAAAATGCATTTGAGAAAGTATGGGCTATCTCTTTTTTTCTTTTTGAGAGGTGGGTTCTACTCACCCTTGGACTTGTGTCCTTTATTTCCTCTCTTTTTTATTCTTCTATTCTTCTTTTTTGAAGATGTGGGCTCTACTCGTCCCTTGGACACGGTCCATTTTTCATCCTGTTTTTTTTTTTTTTTTTTTTCTTTTCTTTTTCTTTTTTTTCATAGCCCATATCTCTTTATTTTTTTTTTTTGAAAAATTCCCTGATGTCAAGTTTCTCTTTAGAATGAAATTATAGCAGATTCTTTTTGCACCATATCATAACCGCAAACAACTTAGAAAAAGGATTATGTCTTTTTGCAAACCCACATTTTGTTTAAGTATTTCAAGGTGAGATATTATTAGCCAACAAACTTAAATATTGGGGAATACAAAGTTATAAACTAGGCACAAGATGAATCATAGACAAAGCAACTATTCATCATTTCAACTTTAGGAAACTTAAACATACCAAAAGTCACATATAGGAGTGGAATCATATTTTTGTTGTTTTTTTTTTTTTCTTGTATCTCATCATTCTAATAAGGTAGGAAGATAACTAAAATGAAATGTGAGATACGAAAGTTACCTTTTAGGGAGTCCTCCCCAAGCCAGCTTCCGGACTTACCTTCGTTATGAATTTTTGTAGCTTGTGCACGCCATTAATTGATTCGTGATTAGTGGCGTGGTTGAAGACTCTCCCCAAGCTTGTCTTGTGATATCGCTGAAACAAATCCAAACTTGGGGTTTGAAAGGTTTTTTTATTATTATTATTTAATATTTTTTTTGTGTTCACAAAACAAGTTCGATTCCATTGTCATCTCTAGGACACACCCCCTTTGAAGTTGATAAATTCCCGCAGGGGTTAGTCCATATGGTCGACCAAATTTGCTACACTAGTAAAATTCCGGTTCAATAATCGACTTTGACTCCATGTCTAAATCGATAAGGTAGACTTTTGACCTAAGCACCATGCTTAATTCAAAGAGCCTATGGATGTATGATCACACGCGGTGACCAAAAACTTCCAAACCAAAAACATACTATCATAGAGAATGGAAGCATGAATTGATACAAAGATTCATCCAATGGAGATAAAGGCAATGCAAGGTGTTGATATTTTTAACGACATTACTAGAAATAGATAATAACCCATTTCCTGTGAACGGCACCAAAAATGCTTGTTGGCACTTTATAGTGCAATCTCTAAGAATAAATAATATTCTCGAGGTCACGCTTAAGAGATATCGATGATAGATGGATTCATGTGTTTACTTCACCAATCCGCAAGCGCACGGATCTATCATTGTAGCATTTCACCCTGTGGGTATTCGGGTATCGATTTATATTTTCCCAAGGGAAGGCAGGCTTGTGTGGTTAGCTAGCATAATGACGCATGATGATCAACAATGCATTTATGAATAACCATTAGTCAATTGCAGGTAAGAAGAATAGATATTCAGTGATAGTGACAAACACACATAAAGCTACTACACCACTAGGAGAGAAAAAGATAAAAGAGAATCTACAATGAGAAGGTGGTTCTAAATATTGCACATGGGTGAACTCTAGTTTAACATGTGAGGAGGCTAAATCATGATGGGATTACGATCATATGATGAGGAGATGCCCTCAGAGCTAGTCTCAAGCAGCCGATGGACACTTTCGTAACTCCAACTCAACATCCGAACGCGGAGGAATATGATGGGCGAACAGGTCGTCACCACCGCCCTCTACCTCACTACCGGGATGCCGAATATTTCATGATTACTATAGACCTGAACACCACGCCCACGATATAGAAAACTACCTAAATCCCCTCGACTCTGACCCTACGGATCGACAAGCAAGGATAAAGGTAAACCCTAAGGTACACCAAAACCATCATAATCTACATAAACCCACCACTTCTAGCGAAGCCTAATACATGACGACATTAATTCTATAATTAGCCAAGTCCTATCTACTAATATGTCAACTAGATCATAGTTCACAAATTAATAAGATAACATGAGGGTAAATATACTCTAGTTCGAACACATTGCAATATGAATATAAAGACTTGAATATTGAAAGGAACTCCATAATAATAATAATATTACCAAAAAGATCCTTCCAAGGAGACAAGCCCTCCTTTTGAAGCTCAACCTTGCTCAAAACTACAACTAGGACTAAAGAAAGTGAGTGAAGTGCTCAAGGGTGTGTGTGTTGTGTGTTGAAAGGGGGGTGTGGCCTCTTATTTATAGTGATATGAAAGTGATTCTGGCGGGAGTTTTGCCAAATCCCCTAAAAACACCGCCATGCACCGGCCAGCCTCCCCTGAGCCCGGACACGAGACAAGGCGCGCGGATCAAAGATCGGGGGTTTCAGCGGGCGGCCGCCGCCGCACCGCGCGGTCGGGGCCAAAGTTTGGCCCGCCCTGCGCCTATCCTTCGCGTGGGGGCTGGCGGCCCAGCTGTAGGTCACCCTTCCGGAGGTGTTTCGGTCCGCTTTTGCTTCGCTCGCCCCGCCACGCCCCTTTGGTCAAAGCTGCATTTCGAAGTTTGCACTTTTACTTTTATTTGGCTTTACTCTCACCGCTTTCTGTGTGTTTGTTCCCCGCAAAACAAATATTCTCGAATACAAGTGGAACTAGGTGAGTAGTAAATGTTTATTTGACATAAGTGTGCTCCATCTCTTAATTAGAGCTAAGTTACGTATAAGATGTATGATAGTGACCGCCAACAAACTCCCCTTTAACCCTTGCTCGCCCCGAGCAAATAGCTAAGTGTTTTGCTGATGATCAGAGTTGCTTCACGCCGATATAAATCAAAAGTGTACCGTGTTTATAACAAAGTGTTCACTTATTGTTTAAATAAGTTGGCATTTTCATCTATCCTTATTACTCAATCATATGGGTCTCATAACATTTCTCCACATTCTTGGCGATTGCAAGATAGAACGCTTTTGTAGAGCTACTACTTCTTTTATTCTTTTGAGTAACTTTTTGCATCCGGATTTTATTTAGCATATGTATGTAATTGCATACTTTTTTTGAATACTTGAGAGAGTATGATATTCTCTTTCTTTTTGGAGAGGTGGGTTCTTTCTCACCCTAGACTTGTGTCTTTTATTTTCTCTTTTTTGGAGATGTGGGCCTTACTCGCCCTTGGACACTTGTCCATTTTTCATCTCTTTTTTTTTTAAATTGGTTCCCTGATGTCAAGTTCTCTCGAGAACAAAGTTATAGTAAAGTCTCTTTTGTACCATATCATATCCCGCAATAACTTAGAAAAGGATCATGTTCTTGCAACCCATGCTTATCAAGTTTTTAGACAAGATAGTATCACCAACAAACTTAAACATCAAGGAATTCTAAGTTATAAACCAGGTGCAAGTTTATCCATAAAATGTGAGCAACTATTCATCATTTAATCTTAAGAGAAACCTACACCTTTTATGTCAAATAAAAGGAG
>JADLZK010001580.1:0-76921 GCA_015847255.1 Hyparrhenia diplandra | reverse complement strand
CAAATATGTAACCGTGTGTGCAGTGTGACCTACACTGCAAGCTTAGCTTTCATCATGTGCTCATCATGTATGCGAGTGTGTTTGTGTGTGAACAGCTACTACACTGTTCGGTACTTAGCTTCGATCGACCGATCGACCTACTTGTTCGGATAGTCTTAATGGTTTTGCTATCTATATATGTAGTGGTGCTTGTTATTAATCAATATGCCTCCGTCCATAAATGCCGGTTCATGCATCTTAAAATATACTGCTAACCCTACATGACTATCTACTTCATAAACTTTCTGATTCACGTTAATGTGCTCGAGTGATTAACTGTGTTTAACGTAACTCTTAGCTTTGAAGGTAGCAGGTAGAAGAGCTAAACTCTGTGCGCCTCAATATACAAAAAGACATAACTCATCGGTCTCTCTAGAAAGGAGAGAAAAAAATATATGACGAAAGTTGGTTATGAACAAGTAATTTTTAGGTGAAGCTGAGCTATTTAATACATGTGAGACATACATGATGAGAGGACATTTAATGGTTGAAACCTGACTGTTAATGTTAGAGCACCGTCAACACTGGAGTCAATTCTAGCTCATATAGACTTGAAAAAACAGAAAAAAAAACTAACATGCTAGTCTGAAAACATGTGAGCATTTTATTTTTGTTGAGTAAGAAGGAGAAAGAATGATGAATTGGTTCTTTAAGAAGAGAAAGTTAAAAAGATTTGATTGAGAACAAAATCAAAGTGAACTATTAGTAAATAATAATTGTGGAAACTGTTAGTATCTCCGCACTTTCCATTTTGTTGACAAGGAGGAAAAAAAGGAATTTTGAAGCAAGAAAAAAACAAAACTTGTTTACACTTTAGCCCTATTTGGTACCGTTCACAACAACTTCATGAGCCCTCACTTCACAGCCCTCACATCACTTCAATATCTTGTTTCCGAAATAGCTCAGCTTCACCTAAAAAAACTTGGTTATGAACAAATATTTTTTTAGTAAAAATTAGTTTCACTAGTAAAGTTGAGTTGTACCAAACGAAGCATTTGTATTTAATTCAAAACTTACTCATATATCTTGCCAACCGGGCAGGGGTGCAACGGCTACACACCTACATGGTGAGCCCACACGCTCACGGTGGAAACGGACACTATCACGCGATGGATCTAAAACTTCTCCCCTCCGGGATGGTATTAAGTCGTTTTTGGACAAGGTTTGAGTCAAACATCGGAAATATAAATCATCAATAACTTTTAAGTTGTTGAATTTGTAAATATAAAAATTATATGAGTAGATTTGTCTTAAAAAATACTTTTGATAAAAGTATACAAATATCACATCTCCATAAACATTTTTTATAATAATATGAGGTCAAAGTTGTGTTTTGGAGACCGTGTCGCTGTCCTAAACGACTTCTAATACCATCCCGGAGGGAGTGGGGTAACCCCCACTTAGCAATTCTCTCTAGCCTCTTATAGAGCCACGTCATCCACTACTCCTGCAATACCACGCCGTTACTCCATGAAGAAGGAAAAGGTCCATCCGGCGTCTGCCACTTGACCGCTTGCCTTCAGGTCCATTTAAAAGAAACTTCATAGAAAGACCGTCCCGCTCCCCAACTACGTAAATGCCCGTGCACAGAAACGCCGCTCACCATAAAGAAACACGGGAAATAAAAGGGTGAGGGCCTGCCGCTCCAAGACATGGATGGAAAAGAAAACATCTATCGTTGCTTCATGTGTGTCACTTCAAGCCTCGAAGCCGCCGCCATCTCCGGCGTCCCCGTCTCCGTCGCCCTCTCTCCACGCCTGCCACCTGGTGCCGTAACGTACTCCTCCAACCTTTGCTCGAGTTTCTATCTTGCTTTCCATTGACACATCGGCTATCTGGGGTCGCATCTACACACCCTGCCCAACGATATACCCTGCCTACGACTTACGAGATGCGAGCAGCCGGCGGCAAGCGGCACACACTTCTCTTCTCCAGACTTGAGCACGAGTGGAACTGCGTTGCTGTCGGCAGCCAACTTCTAGCCTAAGAAGCAATCAAACTGGTCCACTGCATCGCCTTGCACCATCGACGCACATACCACCATCCGGCTACAAGGGCTGACGTGTGGGCGTGAGCCATGAGGCCGCACGAGCTATGACGCCGTACCGGTTCTCATCTATACCCGTGTGATTTGTGCAGGTTCATAGTACATATATTTTAGTGTCATTTGTTCTGAATTGTTGCATTGCAAGTTCCTCTCAAATACTACATATCTATTTTCTTGACGTGGATATACGTTGACATACCTAAAATGTATTGTTCTATGATCTACTCATTTCGTACAATTGTTAACGTCACACATATATACTCCTAATTTTTAGTGGTTAATATTCAAATACATTCTTCAATGCCCGCAGAACGCGGGAGAATCCTTCTAGTTCCCAATGACGGACAAATCCGTGCATTGTGGTTCCCACAATTCAAACGATGGGCCGGACTCGATGCGAAGCCCAATGAAACAATGCGGCCCAGTTTCACTTCCATCGCTGAGGCATATCCCGCCCACAGCCGTTTGTGTTTGTTGGAGAAAGTTGCAGAACATTAGCACCAACTCGGTTACCCAAACCAGCGGCCAAAGTGAGGGATCAACAAAACAAGGAGGCACAGCACCACTATGATTCATACCTTTCTCGGCCTTTTTGGCTAAGATCAAGTGTAGTATTTGTTCTTATCGGTTTAATCTCTGGTGTGTGGGCCATGAGCTCACTTTAGAGTAAACTAAATTTCTTGTGGGGGAGGGCCTACCAAAGTGGCTTGCTACTGGGCCCTCAAGTGTTGACGGTTGTTGCACTGCAGGCTGGGCAGGCGCACACCAACCTCAAAGATAATTTTTTAACATTGTTTTTGGCACTATAGTTTCTTTTAATATTTCTGCCGTCAGGGGTTGTTTTTTTAAGTACCCCGGCCCATTGAACATAGGGTTTGGGATTAGGATGTTTGGATGCAGTGCATGTAACGAGGGAGGAGAGTAGTTCAATCAAGGATCAGACTTTATCTAACAATTGCATGGGCCACCATGTGAACCACGCCTCGGTGGACGACATCTACTTCTCCATGTGGCACCGTACACGGCGTGCACGTGCGGGGAGCGGGTCATCGTGGCAGGTCACATCTTTGCGGCGGCCGCCGGTGCCAGCGGAGCCACCGCGGCGATCGACCTCGTACTCTGCCCGCGCGGCGGGCTCTCTCGGCGTCAGCGCCGGCGCGACCATCGACACCCTCGCCACACTCGTACCCGGCATGCGCGGCGCGCCCCGGCGTGGCGCGGGCCTTTGCGCCGGCCCGGCGGCGGCGCTGGCACGCGCTACGGTGGTGCGAACATTTGCCTCCGGCTCCCGGGAGGAGCCCGGCGATGGAGGCGTGGGCATAGTGCAGTGAGTGAGAGTTGGCACAGCTTGTGTAGTCCCATCAATCTTTTCTGTTTAATCTTTCGAATTGTTTGAACTTTGTTGTGTACGTACAATAGATATGTAACAAGATGAGAAAAGAAATAGTAAAGTCGAATGCACAGAGGATCCGTATAAGAGAGAGATGAACACGTTGAATAATCAAAAGTATCAGATTAAATAGCTTGTAGACGGCGAACGTACGGTCTACTGCATTTAACTTGTCTTTTTTTAGCTATCTATGTTCGGTTTTCAAGAACTTCCGCACAAGAGGATGTGCGTGGATTGAACATGCCCTAAAGCCAACTCCACAAACATAGAGTTCAGCTTGGGTCCTACATTTAATTTCGTTCGAAGAAGACTCGTCGATCGATGAGACTGTCCCGTGCCTATCATAACAAGTGGCCTTAGGCCCGCTAAGCGGGTGGGTGGAATTGGGTATTTTGGGTCGGGTGCTTAGATGGGGATTGTATGGGCGGGTGCTAACGGGCTTTTGTGATTGACGGGTCGGGGTGGGTTGGGTTTGCGAAGGTGCGCGGTGGGGATGGTTTTCACCGGTGGCTTTTCCACCAACTTGACTCGCGTCGCTTTTGGCTAGCATGGGGACTTGTCCTCCTGTACATTGGCATCGACCAAGGATATACACATTGGATTGGATCCTAAAGAGAAAGCAAACACGTAAGAAGCAAAGTGCGGGGAGAACCTCGGCTTTGTGTCTTGTTGGGCGATGTTGGGGCGGCGACCTGCGCTCTGCTGCGGGGAAGCGGCCGGCGGCTAGGAGAACGGCGAGGTGGTGGGCTGGCCGGTGTGGCTGGCTGAGAGGCGCCAAGCTCCAAAGAGCGACGATCGCTCTAGGTGGTGGTTTCGGTGTTTGGAGGCGGCGGTGGCCTGGCGAAACCACATGCCGAGCTCCATGTTTGCGGCGGCTATGGCTTTGTACCCTGTGTTGCTGCCATCTCTCACGCTTGGGCGGTCGCGCGAAGCTTCCGGCTAGCCGAGATCCACAAAAAACGCCATCGCCGGGCGCCGCACACGCATCAATTCCAACCCACGACATCTTGCTGGCTAGCATGCCCAAATCCAAAGACTACGGCTCAAAGGCGCTCGCCTTAGCGGCGCTTTCGCGCCACGCACTTTCGCCGTCCGACGCCCAAACCGGACCTTCAAACGCATTGCGAGGGGGTTGTGGGTTTTTGGGTTATATGGGCTGCCATGGGTTAACCCATTCTTATGGGGCGGGGTGGGCTGGGATGATTAATTAAACTTTTGAGGTGGGGTGGGTTGGGGTGATTACAAGCAATCTGCTTGGGGAGGGGATGGGTGTGGTGCAGGTTCATCCCCATTAGTGGGCCTAAGTGGCCTGGTTGGACAGCTTATATTGGTTTTATAACCGCGTGTGTTCTGATGATTATGTAGCCGATGCCATAGCAAATAACTTGCCGAAAGCGAGCACTCTTATTAAAATATGCGAACACATGGTTGATTTAGGTCACATGTGTTTAGTTTTGTGATTGAGTGATTGTCAACGATCCAACATTTTACTTCTATTTTCATTTATTCTTTATGCTTGGCTATGTTCACCGGCACACGTGGGTGTGTGTCGAAGACGTATCTCTTGGTTCGTGTTGTGCGGGTGTGGAGCTCGGAGATGGTAGGCGACGGCGTGAAGGAGCCAAGGAGGGCGTGCGGGCCGACGGACCGCGGGAGGTGAAGGACGGACGTGAGGCTTGGACCGAGGGACCAGATCGTCGGGTGGCTAGCCATGGTGGGCGACATCACGGGACATCGGCGAATGCAAGAGGGGCGTGGCGGGACCGTGTCGATCGGGTCAAGGCGGCGAAGTCGCGACGAGCGGGGAGCTCGGATGACTTGGCGACTTGGGCGGTCAAGACGGCGATGGCACGCGTCGAGGAGGTTTGGTGGTTTGTCCTCAAAACCATCGGCGCTGGGTTTTCGTGGTTTGGGCCACAAAACCACGGGTGCGGGTTTGTGGTTTGGGCCTCAAAACCATCGGCGGGTTTCACGGGTTTGGGCCTCAAAACCCGGGCGTTCCGTGGGCGGAAGGGCGGCACGTGGCGGCATCCGGGAGATGCGTGGAGCAAGACCGCAGATGAGGAGGCGCGGTGGTCGTCCGGATCAAATTATCCCGAGTCGGACTAAATTAGCCTTAGGGTTAGCGGTTCGGCTCTTGTATCTAGGGGTAGTTTGGAAAAGAGGTTTTGACTATATGTGGAGGATGACAGCCTCCTCCCTCTTTGCCCTCTTCCATTTTTCGTTTTTATTTTTTCCCAATTTTTAGGGTTCTTGTTTAGAGGTCTAAGAACATCGAATGGTGGATTTTGTGTGGTGATTTTCGTTGGGGAAGGGGAGCCCCAAAGCTCCCCGTGCCCTCCGGGCTTTGGATCAATTTGTTCCTCTTTGCTGTGATTTTCGTTGGAGTTCTTGAATCTCGCGTGGCCTTCTGTGTTTTTCTGTTCGGTGATTTTTGTGCAGGCAGCAGTTTCGATTTCAGCACAGAAGGCAGTCCAGCTGTTGCTCGACATCAAGCAGGCAACCTGCCCTCGCGCATCCATCGAGCAGGCACCAGGCCGGCTCGATCTGCCGCGCACGGCCGTGGGCGGTGGAAGTCCTGGTCGGCCACCCGGCCCACCCTTGTGCACGAGCGGCTTCTTCAGCCCAGCAGCTCGGTGCCTGCCTCACGCCGAGAGGCAGCAGGTGAGCACGGCAGCAGCCCCCAAGCCAGCAGCACCCGGTGACTCCCTCTGCTTGGACCAAGTGCAGCAGCAAGGATCGAACGACCACAACTTCTGCAAGCTCGGTATCCACGCCAACAAAAGGTTGATCTTTTCTGTGATGTGGAGTTGGTCTTCGAGCCACTCGATTCTTCTCTTGCAGGGTAGCTAGATCGAGGTTTGCTTGTGCAAAATCCCAGCTTTAATTCAGCTCAGCCTAGTTCGTTTTTTTTCTGCGCCCTCTAGGTGTTCTATGAAATGTCTGAGTAGCAGTATGTCAAGCACTGAATTTTTCTAGTTGTACAGCACCAAGTCATGCTCGTTCCTTAGTTCAAGTTCCTGCTAGAATTTGTTAGTTTATTCAGCTAAGAATAGAGGTGCTGCTTGGTAGCGATCTCGTGCTTCCATCATTTGGTGCTATTAACAAAGGCCGACAGAAGCAAGCAACTTCAAGTGTTTTTCTTGCTTGCTCGTGAATTATTTTGTCTTCCTAAGCTGTCACCATCAAGCTGCAGTAGTTCAATTTGTTTAATCATGATGGTCAGCTAGTTGCTCTTTGCTTGAGTCCCGTCCATGAAATTGTTATTGGAAATTCTCTCTTGCCCGTTTAATCCATGATTTATTCATCGACCTCCGATTTGAGATCCGGCTTTTAAGCGATGACTTTCTCTCTTTGCTTTCGCGACACTTTGCTACTAGTTAGCACGTGTGTTTTTTTCGGGTCTTGCGTGAGTTTGCTTTTGAGGTTGGGGTTGAGCCGATGACCCAAAATTGAAAAGGAAAATCGAGGCTCCCATTCACCCCCTCCTGGTCGCCGTTTAGGTCCTTCAAAATAAGAGGTAATCATAATAGTTATATTTACGGTTCTTTCAGCTTCTTTGATGTACATGCGTTTTTAATGAACTAATAATAAATATATGTTTCAAGTTAGATTGTCGGGCCCTTTTTTTTTTGAAAGCTTGTCAGGCCCTTAATATGTCTTGCTTGTTGAGATCGATGGCCTTGCCTCTATTCTGGATTTCTGCTGGCCAAAGATGGTGTGGGATGGAGTCTCTAGAGTACGCACAGGAATTATATAAAAAAAAACAAAAAATGTTGGCGGGTGAGAAGATATAGAGTGATTTATCTGAATGACCCCTCAAATAGTTGACTGAGTTTTAAAAAGTCATGCATGTTCATACACATTACACGTTATTCAACCAAGGCTACACGAGAATGACAACATTAACACTTCTACTGCTAGAGGAGCCAAACAAACAAACTTGTAGCTTACATTACATGAGCCGTACACCACCACGTACAGTTTCTTACTTATTTTGGCGACCGTTTAATTGTTAAAAACATATATACTAGATTGCACGCACTAGAATTTGTAAATAGATTGGCATGTTGATAAATTTGTAAATAGATTGGCATGTTGATCGTGGACGTGCACGTGCTTAGGCGTTGTACGCCTTCTCACTGAACAACAGATCCGCGTACGGCATGAAGTGGCATACCGGCGCGCCGCCTGGCCGGAGGTTCAGCGTCTCGAACGCCGGGTGCTCCGGGCTCCAGTTGGAGGTGTCGAGGTGGCAGACGGCCACCATGTCGACCTCCTGGCTGCCCCCCATGCTGCAGACCTCGGAGAGTGAGGGCGTACGCCTCGGTGGACGCCTCCTTCTCCATGTGGCACCGGTAGACGGCGTACGGGAACGGGTCATCATGGCAGGTCACATGGCGGGCGGCACCGAGCGGGGCCACCGCGGCGACCACGTACTCCTGCCGCGGCAGGCCTTCACGCAGCGTCAGCGCCGACGCGGCCACCGACAGCCTCGCCGTGGTCGTACCCAGCATGCGTGCGGCGGCGCGCACGGTTGCCTCCAGGGACGTGGCGCAGGCCTTGCGCTCACCGGCGAGCGGCGGCGCGTTGCACACGCTTAGGGTTCCACGCACCATGGACTCCTCGGCGGAGCCCAGCGCGACGGCGAACGTGGCCAGCACGGCGGTGACGTTCGCAAAGGGCGCCTTGTCGGCGTCGGCTCGCGGGAGGATGGCCGGCAGGTCGACGGGCGGGAAGTGCGCCGTCATGACGCTGCCGACGGCCACGTTCTCGTGGCGGAAGAAGACGCCCGTCGCTGCCACGGCCGCGCTCGGCCTGCAGGCGCTCCGGTAGTTGTAGCCGAGGCACCAACTATCGGGCTGGTACACATGCTGAGAGGACGACGGCTGGTTAAGTGGCGAGTGGTCGGTGCCTGCACATATATACGTATGGTAGGAGATCGTCATCAGAACGTCAGGTGCAGTGGTCACGTCACCGACTCATCGTCACTGCATGCATGCAGACACGTCGACGTCGTAGAGACGGATAGAATAGAGGGAGGGATCAGTCTACTGTTCTAGCTAGACCTTTTGGAGCAGAGCACTACGTACTGCACTGCAGTCTGCAGGTACCTACAACCTACCTTTCTGGACAAGTTCCGCGATGGTTGGCGGCATGGGCGTGCCCGGGAGGGCCTCCTCCCAAAACCTCGCCGCCGGAGTGGTAGCTGCGGTGGCGCCGACGGCGACGACCACCATGATCAGAAGAAGCGCTGATGGATGCATAATGCGTGATGCGTCGATGACCTCGATCGACGTCGATGGGGCGAGCGTGGGAGGAGAAGCTAGGCCGGCGGGAAGCTCGTGCATGGAAATGAAAAGGAAGCTGAGAGAGGGGGGCCGCTAGAAGGCTACCTCTTGCATGCTTGCCAAGAAGATGGCTCCGCTATATATAGCCGGCTGCATCTTTAACAAATGTGTCCATGATCCATCTCTGTTAAGACTAGCATTATCTAGCAGGCTGCCTCTCCCAGTCCGTCGCAGCGCCGGTCGAGGGTTCCATTGGAGTTCAAAGTTCCGTTGCTTCGTCAGCCATGACGTACGTGCACGTCTGCCATGGCTGGTACCTCTCCTCGGCTCCTCAGCCTCTGCTGTGTCGCTATACTAATTCAGCTGGCCTAGGCAACAACATGGGAGTAACATATATTGCAGTCCCAACATGCGAGTAACTAAAAGGGGTGCCAGCTATTGACTACTCTTGTTACTTTTTTTTTTTTTGGCAAATTTAGTGGGAATAATTCGGACCGCCATGCATAGATATCTTGCTACTCTTGTTGTCTGTTCCTTTGGCTATTGACTAAGCCAAAGTTAGTATTCCGTAAAAATAACTCCAGTGCACATTCGGTGTGGTTGTACCATGCATAGATATCAGTTTATCAGTATGTAAGGTACAATAATAATCCTGCCATGGTAGCAGCATGTGTATTGAGAACGAATTGAAGTACTCCATGTATATGCGGAGACTAGCAAACATGCCCGTGCGGGCTTGCAACGAGTGTAAAACTATCAAACATCCGACCTATTCGCTTCATCTTGTTGCGCAACTGCAGCGGCCGCGACATCTTAATTTGCCTTTTAATTAATATTAGGTAAAGATAGATATGTAGTTTTAATATCTCACACCAGTTGAAAGTTGCAGTGGTATATGCAGATAGCTTTGAAATTTGCACCCTATGTATGGACAGCTTCGAGAAACATTTCTTTTGATTAGATTAGGCGACAAACTGCGTGTTTCCATGTGTTCCGTTTTATTCTTTCCTATTTGGATTTGCATTAGAATCGCTATTCAATGTACTTGGAGGTATCTATTTTATTTGAATAGGAAGAATACTGAAGCAGACACAGATAATTAAAACGTTATTTGGATTACGATTCATACAGGTTATTCGGAAGCTGTATCAAACAGGATCGGAGGGGTCTATATTTAGATACATTAGAAAAACCCAACACCACCAACTATTAGAGTACATACATAGCTAGCACTAGCTAGATCATCGAGCCTTCAGTCTCGATATGGAGGGACAAACTAATTCAGCTGGCCTAGGCAACAACATGTGAGTAACATATATTGCAGTCCCAACATGCGAGTAAATAATATATATATTACTACAATACCATATAGAGATACTGCATGATGTTCCTCCTGTTTTTACCACAACGACTTTATTTTATTTTTTTCCTTGGCTTGCTATAGCTTCATCCATGTGCCCTTGGTACTTACGTGGTAGATTTGATCATTTAGCTGACCCTGCACGCGCCAAAGAATTGAGAGAAACATATATGATCATCATCAGTAGATTATTTGTGTTAAACCTATCCCAAAAACCTAATTAATTATGCAACAAAAGACATATATTCAGGATATATATTTGGATAATCGAAAAGAAAGAGATGGACGACGACGATGATAGAAACAAGATTGTACGTACTTGTTGCAGTCGGTGGACATGCTGATGGGGAAGCCGACGTTGACGCCGCACTTGCCGGGGATGGTGGCGACGGTGCCCATGTTGACGCTCTTGACGCTGTTGGCGAGGCTCTTGAGGCAGCGGCACGCCGCCTGGCGGTCGGAGCTGGTACGCGCCTGGCTGTTGAGGCTGCGCACGCCGGAGCAGCACGACGACGGGAGCGCGCTGGCCCTCCCCGTCGCGTATGGGATGCACGGCGCCAGCGACGACCCCCACCTGCCCGCAGGTGATCGCCGCCGACGTGGACGACGCCAGCACCGCCACCATCACGGCCAGGGCCACCACCGCCAGCTGCATCGTCTTCCTGCTGACAGCCATCGTCGTCGTCGTGTGAGCTAGTGTGAGACTCAAGAGTGAGTAGTGTGTGTGTGTAGTGGTCTAGTGGATGATTGACTGTGGTGGGGAATGAGCAGGGTTTGGAAGGTTTAAATAGAGTGATCGATCGAGAGGTAGACGATGACAATGCAAACACTGCACTGTTAGCTCCATCTCGCATGAATGCAAGCATTGAATGGCGAATTCAAGAACGTCGCTGCCAGGTCGTTGGCGGTTGGACTAGCTAGCTGTGGACCTGTGCTATGTTTAGTGCTGCCATTTTCACTTCATTATTACTAGATGATCTCGAATTTTCGATTGGTCTAAGACTCTCAGTCCACCACAGTCCATTGCAAGTCCAACTCTGTGGAAAATGAATGTTTATATGATTATATCGGACAAATTTTATCAATCAATAGACAAGTCCAACTCTGTTGAAAATTTTTATACCAGACAAATTTTGTCACGAGTAGTTGGTGTTTCTGCATGCAAACAGCTACTACTGGTAGGAGTAGCAAGACAATCTCTTCCTTGAGATTGATTTCCCCTTTTTCAAGGTAAAACAACTGTCTATGGAATGTTTACGACGGCAACTGAGCTTTCTTGCTGTTGCCAACTTGTTTGCTGCCTAGCTATAGTACTGTGGCGTGTTCCGTGTGATTCCCTCACGAAGCGGCTCCTTAGGGAGTAATGGGTACAAATGTACCATGCATCCAAGGGTATCCACTGATAACACATCATCTTTTTTTTTTGATAAACATCATCTTATATTAATATAAAAATGTTCTAAGCAAGGTAACAAATAGCCAACTATAGCTGTTTTATACAGTGTATGTGTACCTCTATTCGTACTCACCTTGAATTCAGCTCATTTAGCTTGCTATTTATTTTTTTTCAAAAAAAAAGGTGAAAATAACATTCTTTGTGTGGGACAGAAGCGGTCCTGGCTAGATCGAGCTAGCTCGGACAAGTAACGATGTGTACACGTGCGGCATGTTCTGCGATTCCCTGAAGAAGCGGTACCTCAACAGTGAGTCAAGATTCGAGGATATATACAGATGATAATAATGTACATAGTACGTTCCAATTAATAACTAGTACAGTACTTGCCACTATGCTTATTTCCTAATACAATTTAACATTCAACTATTTTCAGTTGCCATCTCGTGAGTCGTCCAGCGATGATATCCTACTACTATACGCAATGCAAACTGAAGTTGAGGCAATACTAAATGACAAGTAGTTTAATTTCATCCGTTTCATGACGGTTTTTTGCTAGACTATCGATCTAAATGTTAATTATCATATATTATTTTCTTGGTGGTAGTAGAAGTAATAGGCAAACTATCTTCAAAACGATCGACTTTTCTACTGAAAGAAAAACTTCCATCAGGTGTGACAACTTTGAAAAATAAACATGTATTGACTGTCATATATTTGCAAACTTTATATGTAGAAATAAGATGCATAGATCCCTATCATGCATAAAAGTTGCTTAGGTAATAACGAAAGGATGGAAAGCGCTGCAGTTCTTGTTCTTCACAGAGATCGTGGATTCGGCGGTAGAAATGAAATTGCATTTGTAGTTTATATGCTATATGTTGCTTTACTACTCAAACTACTCAAACATACTCACGAAAACTGAAATAAAAAAAAAAAAAATCCATGTGCGTTCAAGTTGACAAAACAAGGACAGACCGGGATTTCTTTTCTCTCTACGGCTCTACCTGATCATCATGTCGGTGCAAACAAGGAACGAGGGGACAAAAAAAATTATTGGGTCAGTGATGCTGAGATTCTAGGATTTTTTTATTTATATTATATTATTTATTCTAAAAGAATCCAGGGCTGTAATATCGGATATTACACATATATATAGCTCCTAAAAGGTAAGATAGTGCAAACACATGGTTCACTTAGGTTAAATGTGTTTAGTTGTGTGATCGAGTGATTGTCAACAGTCAATATTTTATTTCAATTTTGCTTTATTCTTTATGCTTCGGCTATGTTCACGGCACATGTGGAGTGTGTCGAAGACATATCTCTTGGTTCGTGTTGTACAAGTGTGGAGCTCGAAGATAGTAGCCGACGGCGAGGTGAAGGGGCCAAGGAGGGCGTGCGGTGGCCGGACGGACCGCGGAGCTGAAGGACGGGGCGTGAGGCTTGGGCCGAGGGACCGGATCGGCCCGGGTGGCTAGCCATGGTGGCTGACATGGGACATCGGCGAATGCAAGAAGACGTGGTAGGACCGTTGATCGGGTCAAGACGGCGTGCAAGCGCGTGGGTGGGCGGCTCGGATGACTTGGCGACTTGGGCGGTCAAGACGACGATGACACGTGTCGAGGAGGTTTGGTGGTTTGCCCTCAAAACCATCGGCGCGAGTTTGGTGGTTTGGGCCTCAAAACCACGGGCGCGGGTTTGGTGGTTTGGGCCTCAAAACCATCGGTGACGAGTTTTTCGCGGGTTTGGGCCTCAAAACCGGGCGAGATGTTCGGTGGGCCGTAAGGGCGGACGCGTGGCGGCTTTCGGGAGATTGCGTGGAGCAATGCTACGATGAGGAGTTGCGGTGGCCGTCGGATCGAGAAGATATCCAAGTCCGACCATTATGCCCCTAGCTAAGTGGTTTGGCAATTGTATCGATAGGGGGGTAGGATGGTCATTGTGACCAAAACTATAAATAGAGAGGGCAGCCCTCCATCTCGGGTTGCCTCTGCGGTTTCCGGTTTTAGTTAGTGTTTCCCGGTCACAGAGTTGTTACGAGTGGGAGAAGTCCGGACAACTATTTTGTGAATCTGTTCATAGCACCCCTCGGTGTGTGAATGCCCTCTCTCGACTTTTGGGGTCGATCGTTCCACCCGTTTGTGATTTTGCTCACGAAGTTTTTGGTGCTCTTGTGTTCTATTTGCACGACTTTTCTCTCCTCTCCCTTCTAGTGCTCGATTCATCGTTTGTGGTTCGTTTTCTTGATTCTTGATACTGCAATCCGTTAATGACCAAGAATCTAAGAGATTCACCAAAGGAATTTTTGGTTGAATCCTCTTGTGTCCACAGATTCAAGCGATTTTGTGTTTGTGTCGCGTTTTTGGTATGGTTTGCTCGTGATCTGAGTTTTCTCTCGATTTGCTCCGCGAGATCCAAAATTTTAAGGGGGAAATGATCACCCACATATCTAGATCATCCGGACCTAATTTCGTGACCTAGGATCGAGTTTTTTGGTTGAGTTTGATTTGAGTTTGGGTGAGAAGAACCCGCCGGCGGCGCTTTGCTCGTCTTTGTTTTCTACAGGGACACGGACAATCCGGCCGTCGGGGGTTGTTGGGGCTCGAACATTAAGTGCGGACAGTCCGCCCTTAGTCCGAAAAGTCCAGCAGGGTTGCAACTTCGTTTGTTTTTCCGGTCATGGCCGACGGATAGTCCGGACCTCCTCCCCGGACCGTCCGTCGTTGCCTGAGCGTGACCCAGACAGTCCGAGGTCTATACCATTTTCGATCAGACAAAGTCCGAAACTTGAACGTCGGACAATCCGGCATCTATGCCCAAACAGTCCGAAGTACAAATTTCTGCAGTGTCTAGCAGTTGTGTTCTTCTGAGTTTTTAGACGGCGGACAATCCGGATCCATATCGCGGACAGTTCCGTTCGATCTCGTGTCAATTTCTTTCCGGTTGATCCACTGTGACTCTAGAGCAATCCCTATGTCATCCACCTTGCAATCAAGGTCGTGATCTTACCGTGTTTCCTTGGTTTGCTTTTGTGAGGTCGTGAGAGCTACAAGGTCGATAATTCGAAAAACAATTTTTCGAGGCTCCCATTCACCCCGTCGCTGTTTTGGTCCTTCAGATAGTAATACAACAATCACTCCTGGACTATATATTCGACAAGTGGTTGGTGATTTGTCTGTCGACAACATAACTTCTATATGTTCCGCAAGTTGAAATTGTAGAATATATCCACAAAATGCAACAAGCAAAAGAATCTAGCAAGACGAGTTACCATAGAGCAACTAGCTACCTCCTTTTCAAAAAAAAAAAAAAACGTATGTAGCTTGACAGCAGAGGTCAATACTCAATCAACTAACCTAGCTATGCCGTCGTCTTTTTGATGGTCCGATCGATTCATTTATCCTTAATAGTGACAGCTTTAAATGTCCTGTTGTTGTCACGTCTCTGTATGTACGATGGCACAGATCGACTATAGTATAGTATAGCGTGGTTACCCGCGATCACATCGATCCATCACGAGCGACATGTATGATCATTCACATGTTTTTTTGGTACCAAATTATCATGGCTTTCTCCGAGACACATAACCCGTGGATGCTTCTCGGCCACGAACGACGACTTCCCTTCCATCACATGACATCCAACCAACTTCACATCATGTGCATATATGATCGATGCTAGTGTGTCTGGCGCCGTATAATTGGTTGGCCCGTTATTAATCTTCAGATTAGTTTAGACATGTGACCAAATTAATAAAAAGTTTATCAAGAATTATTCGTGTTAGTGATTGAAAAATATAATAGAAACTCTTGTAACACGAATGGAGAAAGTCAAGACATGTAACTTCGGCTCACTGATCACCTGGCCCATATGTCAATTGTGAATCGAATAGGACGCATGCTCATGAATTGACCTGGTATCTATACCTACTAATAAAGAGAGAAAATTTCCGTCGTCCATCCAAAAATTTCGTCCAGCCTACCCTCCACTGGACCGGACTGCCTGTACGTACGTAGCCTATACTACCTGCCACAAATCCTATTCTTGTACGTACGTAGCTTGCCTCTTGTAGGATACTGCCTGCCACAAATCCTACTAAGACTCCTAATTCCTTGTCCAAGGCGGCGGCCGGAGGCCCAAGAAAGAGGGGCCAACAGCAAATCAGTATAGAAATAGAGCGATCAGCGATGCCTTCGTGAGCCGTGCCTTATTTCGTTCGTTCCGCTTCCGATGCTGCCACGCGAGTCACGATTAGATCAAGCCGTCCCCATACGACGTCCACGCAGTGGTGCTTCCACGCTGCCGAGAGCACAAGCAGGCCGTAGGGTACCACCGACCGGCGACACCTGACTCTGGTGGGGACTGCCGGCCGGCGATCAGGCAATCAGCAAGGTAAATCTTATTCTTAATTCTTTAAAATAATTTTATTTAATAGTTATAATTTTTTTTAGTGTCTATGTCTTAGATATTTGGTGATCATTATTTGTTTTTCTAAAATTTGATTAGATCCTAGATGTCGCCTCATAAATAATTATCAGGTGCTCAAAAAAGGAGTAAGAGAAAACGAGTTGCAGATTGCCATGCAAATGGTTTAGTTGTCTATTGTTTCTCTTAACTATACCTATGATTGAGCTACAGCTGAAAAGAGTTTCTCAAAATTAAAGTTGTTGAAAAACTATCTGAGACCAACTATGTCACAAGAAAGGTAATATACACCATGCAAGTTCCATGCTTCAATCGATAACTTAATTGCATATGTTAAATTTTAACTCAATACACGGACATGGAGTGTCATGTGTGAAACTCATACGTGGTGCGACGATGCACGACATTTTTGACACAAAGTATCTATACCTACTATTAAAATAAGAAAATTTCAAGGCGTCAACCCATGCCCCCCTTCCTAACAAACTCCGAGAGCCATAAGCAACAAGATAGGAATCGATCCATTTACTGAGGTTATATACATATATTAGACTTAGCTTCTACTTCTATTATAAATTGGATTCCAACTCTATCCTGGAGACACGAAGTTCAGCTTGCACACGTGCAGGGCCATGCCACTCATTGACTTTGTATGAAATTCGTATTGAGAATGATTAATAAATAATTCAATTACGATCACGTATTGGGTATTACTCTATGTATCCCGTAGATAACATAGACTTACAATTCACACTCATACAAGTTAGAACATCTCGAAATTCAATTTCAATACGTGTTGACACCCGTGGAACGCTGCGGGCATATTCATAAGTAAATATAAGATAGGAAAAAAAAAATTGAAACAAAAGAAAGGAAATTCAAGCGACCAGCAGGCCTCCTGTGTCACAAGCCGGTCCTCTCAGGCGGCGTTGCGCAGGCCAGGCCACATGGCGCTCGATCAGGCTTAGGTGGCACCCCAGTCCAGAAGCTTGGTCCACATACGGCCTAGCGGATCAATAACCGGCAATTCCGACTTGGGCCGCGTTTACAGCAGCCAAGCAATGACGGTCCGTCATGTTACAAATTCATTACACTTTATAAAATCCATGCCTCCTTTTGTTTTTATGGGATCCATACCTCTAGTATTCACTAATTAGAGGGGAAAAGTCCTGGATTCCCTCCCCAACTATCCCCGAAAGTTCACTTTTCCTCCCTCAACTTTCGAAAACCAGACATATCACCTCCCTCAACTTTTCAAACCATGCAAATTACCTCCCTCGAGCGGTTTTGAAGGTGGATTTGCTACAGTAAACCGTGGTTTGCTACAGCGTCAGTGGGTTTGCTACAGTACCAGTACCTTTTCTTTTTTGAAAAAATCCTGTTGAATCTTTGAAAAATTATAATAAATCATAGAAAAATCATAAAATAAAAAATTCAATTTTGTTGGACTCCATATGATTAGATCTACACAAAGAATATATAATTTGATATGCTTTAGTATAAAGTTTTTGCTAAAAAAGATTTTGTCTTTTTCTTTTTTATTTATTTAGCTGAATCTTTAAAAATCATAGTAAATCACAGAAAAATCATAAAATAAAAAAATCCAATTTTGTTAGACTCCACATGAGTAGATCTACACGGTGAATATATAATAATATGGTGTGCTTTTGTCTAACAAAATAATTATAGAAGTTGCAAAACGAATTATAAATATAAAAGAAAAAGACAAAACCTTCGTAGCAAAAACTTTGTAATCGAAACTTATCATATTATATATTCACCGTAGATCTAATCATGTGGACTCCAATAAAATTGGATTTTTTATTTTATGATTTTTCTATAATTTACTATGATTTTTAAAGATTAAATCTAATTTTTAAAAAAGAAAAGGCAAAGACACTGTGACTGTAGCAAACCCACTGGCACTGTAGCAAAACCACGGTTGCTTTAGCAAATCCACCTTCAAAACCGCTCGAGGGGAGGTAATTTTGCATGGTTTGAAAAAGTTGAGGGAGGTGATACGTCTGGTTTGAAATTGATGAGGAAAAGTAAACTTTGTGATAGTTGAAAGTGAATCCAGACTTTTTTCCTAATTAGATCTACTCTTCATTACGCGGCCCATCTCTTAATTCATTAGGTGGACCACCTCCTCGAGACCATTTCCGGACGTGAACCCTGCTTACTCGGCCTCTTGTTTAACAATTACCAATTTCTGGCCCAACCTTACCGATTTCGGCTCGATTACGTCGTACGTACAACTATTGTCAAATATGACACTGAAGCAGGTTAATGAGACTTTGAGGTGGGCTTTCAGACACCTGCCTTATGATGTTGGAGCTCTTGTGGCTGGCCCACCTAGCCGGCGTAGTCCAGCCCACTTGCCCTTTGCTCGGACCAATCTGCAACATACTGTGTAGCACTATGACAACACTTTTGCATTTTTTGCATCTTCTCTCCCTCCTCGGCTCCTCCACGCATGATGCACACAATGAACTCCATCGTCTACAGCGCTCCACTGACAAAGCTCGCCCTCCCCCATGAACTCCACATCCCACGGTTGGGGAACTCACCCAGCAGCATGGGAAACGCGTGGGAAACGGCATGGGAAACGGCATGGCCCAATTAAGGTTCCCTTGTGCTCAGCATTTCTAGTCTCTAGACTAATTAACCCAACTCTAGGAATAGCATGGTGGCCAGATGGAGGGTGTGGTCCAGCGATAGATCGGCGTTCTGTGGTGTGTCGGGTGGGTTTCGTGACTGCGGCAGCTTGTTAGTGCACGATGAGCAATCAACCACATCTTCACTTCCATACATTCAAACGAAACACATGTAGAAATCATTTATTCAATGAGTGCGTCTTTTCAAGACTATGCAGACCGCTTACAAGAACTGTTACCACCAGAACTTCTCAAAGCCTTTGATGAGGTTAAAAAGGTCAAGTCTTATGGGACTTATTGGCGCCAAAGGTTGTTTCTTTGCCTCTTTTGTCTTCTTTTTTGGTTCTTGGCGTTGTTGTCCTGTGGCTGTGCTGGTGTGGTGAGGGCCGGGTGTTGTTAGAGTCTGTCCTAGTCGTTGTAGTCATTTGTTTCCTACTTGTTGACGTGAATTAGGGTTCGCACCAAACACACTAGGATGAGTCTTAGATGTCCTAAAAGGTTGCAAACAACCAATGAGCAAAAGAACCGCAACGTGATTGATAAGAATGCATAAGAGATCCCTAGAGCGGACGTAGAGCTCAGTTTCGACTGGAACAGCCTCGAACGCCTCCGAAAAGATCCGTCGGGAGGACGCTGCGTGAGGGTTGCCCTAGGATCGACAAGGCCACCTAGAACGCCGATGAAATTCGCGGAGAAACGCCCGAACAGCAAAGGATAGAGGGGTTGAGGAGAAAAATTAGGGTTTGGTAGTTGTGTTTGATCGATTGGATGTAGATGTGATCAAATCGGCCATGAACATCTAATTATATAGGGGTGGTCTTATCCTCTTAGGAACCGCCTTAGATGCGTTTTTAAGCACCAAAACTTCCCAAAAACCGATTAAGAAAGAGATCGGTTCTAGCAAGTCCACGAACACCTGCGGCATTACCACGCGTCGGACACCGATTTTCATCCGTCGGACGCTTCGTGGGATGAACGCCGCGGCGTCAACGTCCGGCGGCCGCACGCCGCCGGAGCGTCACTTTTGCATCCGACGCGCGCCGCCCGGCCTAGCGTCGGCGACGCATGCGCGGGAGCTGGTCGTTTCCCTCTTGCTTTGGATTTTCTTAGTCTTTGGCTTCGTTGTTGCACTTCGAACATGTCCGCAATCTTCTTTTGAGCTTCATAAATTTGACTATCTACGGAAAATTACCGTGCCTTGACCCAAGCCAATTTTGCATCACTAAAAATCAGGTCTGGCTATTTTTGGGTGTCAACACTACTTAATCTCTTTCGGGGCACCCTTTCCCACTTTGGGTATCCTTCTTTGTCAATATGATTTGCAACTCCTCTTTCCCGGTCATTTAAAAATTTATTTAATAGTAAAAGTTTCAAAATGATTGACGTAAGACTACCTGAACATGTCACTTTAATTAAAAAATTGTAGTCAAACTTCCCAAATAGGTGCCCCGGCCGAGCGCCATTAATATGTATAAATCATATGTACTTTTGAATATAAATCTAGTTACATCAATTTCCTACCACAGAATTAATTTTTAAGTATGGGTCAGAGCTATGTCTAGCAAAACATGAGATTTGGGATGGAAGAAATATATCATGAATTAACTAGATCTTCTGGCTACCAAGTCTCACACAGCTCTCTGCCGTTTTCTAGTTTGGTTTTGTTTTTGTTCACGTGAATTTTGAATTATTTAAAGATCGACCACCCCGGATCCCAAGATTTGCGGAGAAGTTCCGTTGTCACTTAAGTAGATGGCGTCCTCCACCTCACAAGCGGGGCGGTTATCCAGGAGCCCTTCCCCATACGCGCTGCCAACGCTGGGTGAAGAGCGGTTGAGCGCCTGTAAGCATGCTGCCGCCGGACTTCCGCTTCTCTATAGCGCATTTGTCTCTTCTTAGTTTACATCTCTCCCCGGTTGCTCGCTACGGGAATTGACGCAAGTCGTGTATGAACTTTTCCACTCCTCTTAATGAAGTACGAGAGCCAAGCTCGCTTTCGAAAAAAAAAAAAATTATATATATAACACATGTCGATCGTCATATATCAGGGCATCATCCTGCAATTAATGATCTCTTGTTTGCGTTTCCACCGTGTGAGTTTTTTTTTTTTTTCCTTCAAGTGACGAGTTCATTTAAACCATTTTTTCCTAAATCACAGTCAAGGCCGTACGTCTTCAAATTTTCAAGTCTGCAGTCCAGCTTTTCGTTAGGTATATATAGTTGCATACGGACCAAAGTCTGCGGTAACGAACTCTCTTGACAAACCGTTTATTGGAAGTAACAAGCACGCTTAAAATTTGTAAAACTACTGATGCAGATAGTGAATGAATCATGAAAAGTCATGGAACACAGTCACATGCATTGCGCATATGCATAACACAGTTGCAAACAAAAAGATGTGTGTATCACATAATTCATATAAGGTCGCAGTGAACACATAGTACAAAAAAGTAAACCAACACAACCACAGAAGGACAAGGCTCCTCTCTCACACACACATGGAAGTACGTTGTACGTACGTACACGCGTACGTACGGAGAGATTTTATTCAGTAATACGTAGCAGAGACAACTCATCATCACGCGTAGATAGATAAATACTCAGGTCGATGCTCCGGAGCCGGCAGAATGGATCATCGATCGATCGATCATCAGGCTGTCATCGATCGGAATCATTGACCCTGCATATATATGATCATAAGTTAAACGAGTTGAATTGATTGTTGAGTTTGCGTCAGTACATGCAGGCATACAAGTAGCAATTCATTATTCTTCAGATTATATATCACTGCAACTTTGTACTAGCAAGATATATAGCTAGATGTAACGTACCTGGAGCAGTCGGTGGAGGTGCTGATGGTGTAGGGAACGCTGACGCCGCACTTGGATGGGATGCTGGCGGCGTTGCCAGCGTTGAGGCCGCTGATGCTTCGGGCGGCGTTCTTGAGGCAGTTGCAGGGCGGTGCGCCTGTCGGCGGCGGTGGTGGCGGCGTTACTGAGGCTCCTGACGCCGCTGCAGCAGGCCGAGGAGGGACCGGAGCCCTGGCCGCGGGCGTAGGTCAGGCAAGGGCTGATGGCGGAGCTCACCTGCCCGCAGGTCACGGCGGCGGCTCCGACGAGGTCACTGCCGCCGCGAGCACCACCACCGCGGCCACGACGGCGATCGTCACAGCAAGCTGCACGCGAGCCATGTCGTCGATCGAGTCCTCTTTGTGCTGCTGGGTGCCTGCGATCTGGGAGTGAGTGTGTGTGTGCGGCTGCTCGTAGGAGACTGCTAGTAGCTTGGGAATGAGTGATGAGCAAGTGCTGGTGAGGAGATTGCTATGGAATGTTGCTCCTTAAATAGGGAAATTAGGCAGGCTTTGTGATGCATCTATAGTGATGGCAGATGACAGATGTCCATGCATGGTGTGCATGCAATTTTCAGTCGGTGGAATGGTGGGTATTCCATCATCCATCTTCCATGAATGGACGGACGGTGTCGCCATGCATGCATCCGTCGAAGTTAAGAGCTGGGCAGGAGGTGGTTGGGTGTTGGGAGCTGCAGGCAGATGGAGGATGTGGATGCTCAAATGCAGTGGTTAATGGAGGCAGATAAGTGAATTCATTAGCATGCAGCAGCAAACTCAATAAATAGCAGCCGCGTAATACGACTTAAGCGCCATTTAATCTCATCATCCGCCTCACTGTTTAATCGAATGTCCTGGATATGGCCTTCCACAGAGAGAAGGGAACATGTTAGGTTATTGGAAAAGACATGTTAATTATTCTTGGCCCTAAACAATTTCCAAAGAAATGTAGGATGTTTTTGTAAGCTAGCTGCTTAGTTCCTCATCTGAATATGGGTTTATTTGCAAACAAAGATGCATCATTTGCATAGAGGGAGCACCGCCACCACAAGTTTAATTTGCCGTTTTTTTGGTAAAACCGGGGCTAGGATACCCTGTTGTACCACTCGTTAAATGATTTGCTGTAGCGGGTCTACTACTAAGACGAAATGTAGGGGAAAACGGATCCCCTTACCTCAGTCCTGTTGCATGTTTGATGTTTTGACTTCGGTTCGGCGGATCATTTCTGCGGCTGATAAAGCGGCTAACTGTTTTGTTGTGTGAGAAAAATAATATGTACCATAGCGGATAAGCCAGGCTAATTGGCTGTTTGTGCTTCTTAGGGAGTAGAACCATATATTTGCTACATTGGTCAACTTCATTTTTGCGGTCCCGTGTGATTGTCGTTCTTGATTGTCTCCCAACTCTGCATGTAGGAAGCTTGATAAAACCATTGGTGTCATGGTTTTTTAGCAGATCATTTCTGCAGCGCGCGGCTCCTGCTTCCTGTGCGGCGACAACGACGTGACGGGCTACTTCGAGCTGGCACGGATGGCACAATGGGCTCTCGTGCTCATCATCACGGCACGGCACGACTAACTAGCCATAGGGTCGCATTGGGCCGAAGTTCTCGGCACGGCGGCGCTATTAGGCACAGCATGGCAGTGTCGTCGTGCCGCGCTCAGTGTCGTGCCCTGCCGTGCGTGCCCCGCGTGCGGGCCAGTGTCGTGCCGGGCGCCGGTTGACCATAAGTAGCTCTTGCTCCGTAAACGCCGTGTCTAGTTCACAAGGTTATGCAGAGACCAAAGAGTAACCCAGGTCTCCCAACTGATTTGACCACGTCCTTGTCATTCTTGTTCCTACAGCCACTACCGAATCTGGCGCTTTCCCGTGGGAGAAAGGTTTCCGTGAAGCGCTCACGGAAAGGCGCGCTTATTTCCCCGTGAGCAAACGAGGAAGCTCACGGGAAAGGACATGCACACGGAAAAGGTCCTTTCCCGTGAGTGCCTGCCACGGGGAAGGCCGCACCTCCTTTCCCGTGAGGGCGAGCTCACGGGAAAGGGAACTGCGCTTTGCCGTCCCACTCTCCGGCCCCTCTTTCCCCGTCCGTCCTCCGCCTCCAGCTCACGGAAACCCTTTCCCCGTGAGCGGCGCCAAAACTCTCGGCAAAGGGACCCCTTTCCCGTGAGTGGCGTTCCTGCTCACGGAAAGGCCCCACCCTTTTTTTATTTTTTGGTTTTGGGCTCTAAACTTTTTCTACACTTCCTACACATCATATGGCACTCCATGTTAAATTTTGGTGAATTATTGACTTTATTTGGTATATTTAGGTAATTATTCTCTATGGGAATTTTTGAAATGAGGCCAAATTTGAACTACAAGTGCTTGAAATTTTTGAAAAAATTAGTAGAAAATTTATATTCCTCTTACTCAACACAAAGTAAGGCCTTGCATATAAAAATAAAACCAAATCTAGAACATCTTAAAACGAAATCATGAACGCTAATCCCCCGAAAGTGGTTTAAAAATTCTATAAAATAAACCGATGTGCAAAAAATCATGAAATTTGATAATATGTCATGATATCTTATGCCGAGGCTATGATAAAAAATTGGAAACGTTTAAAGAAAAGTTGGCACATACGATGTTCACAAGCTCCAACATCTACGTAGAGAAGTTTCATGTTTGTTGAGAATGATCTAGTGTGATTGCATGTGGATGTGGCGGTCAAGTTGTGGTTTGGCTATGAAACTTTTTCTATATGCAAATGACATCGAGAGATTGTATCATGTCAATTTTTGAGAATTTTTTGGATTATTTTGGTAATTATTATAATTTTATGTTGTAATTAAGTAAATACAAATAGAGATAAAACCACATGAAATAATGGCCAATTTTCCGCTAATGCATCAATTATGTATGGGTGAGTGAATGTGACAAGGTATTTTTGAACTAATCTTGATCAAAATTTGAAAATATATGCTAGAAAAAAAGAAAGAGAGAGCAAAAATTATTTTTTTCGAAAAACCCCTTTCCGTGAGCTTTTAGGGTTAGCTCACGGGAAAGGGGACCTCTTCCCATGAGCCGGGGTGGGATGCTCACGGGAAAGGGGGGACCCACGGTGTGCGGCCGTGGGGAATTTGTTTTTTTATCCTTTCCCGTGAGCCGGGGGTGGGCCCACCTACTGCGCCGGTGTCATGAGAATTTTGATTTTTAACCTTTCCCGTAAGCGGTCACGGCGGCTCACGGGAAGGAGGCCTCTTTCCGTGAGCCGGATGCGGATCCGCGGAAAGGCGGAGATATAATTTTTTAAAAAAGGTGCCGACCGACGGCTAACACTCCACACACTCCACACACACACACACGCACGCACACACTCCACACACACACCGACGCCCACCCGACGCCCGCCACCCGGCCCGCCCGCCGCCCGCCCGGCCGACCCCTCCCGCCAAAAAAGCGCCGGCCCCGCCCCCCGCCAAGCCGGCCAAATTCCCCCCCCCGCGCCCCGCGCCCGCCCATCCCATCCCGGCACAGGCCTACCCCCCCACTGCCAGGGCGGCCTCCTTGCCACCACCACCAAGGGCCGGGGGGGAAGGAGGAAGGGGGGGGGGGGGGGAGGGAAGAGGAGGAGGAAGGAGGGAGAAGGGAGGAGAGGAGAGGGAGGAGGAAGGAGGAGGAGGAGGAGGAGGAAGAAGAAGAAGGAAAAGGGAGGAGAGGGGGGAGGAGGGAGGAGGTGGGGGAGGAGGAAGGGTAGGGAAGAGGAGGCCCCGACGCCACGCCGCCTCGATGCCCCGACACCGCCGCCCGGCATTCCGCAGCGCCGCCGCCCGCACGCCTTGTGACCTCGCCCCGCCGGGCGAGGAGAGGGAGGAGGACCGGGCCGCCATCGTCCGTCCCGCCCGCCATCGCCTTCGCCCGCTGCAAGTTGTCGGCCATCGTGCCCTTGATGTGAAAGTGATTGTCGACCATCGTGCCGTGTGTGCTTTGTTTGCAGGTATTGGAAACCTCCCGTGCAGGGGAGGTTACGTCGAAATTTTCAACCGAGCCCGTGTGTTTCTTTTTATGCGAGAGGAGCCCTTCGGAGCGGAATTGAGTGCCTTGCCGAGCCGGGAGTGTCTTGGCGGCCCCGATCTTCTTCCTCGCCGGCTAGCGGCTCCACCGCGACCCCTAGATATAACCCCTCTTTCCGTATCATGGTCGTAGCTAGATCGCCCGGCTCGCTTAGGGCGTCTCCGTTCGAAAGAGATATTGTTGGAAGTATGCGGATCCCCGCATACCTATAACCGACTGTTTTGAATTGTCCACATTTTGGACAGCCGGGATGCGTAGATGAGGTCAGTTCCATGCTCCACTCTGTCATTCGAGTTTCGAGAAGATCTCCCCGTTGTTCTTGAATACACAATCTCACTCTCGGGGAGGACGTGTATTTGGAGAACAACGGGAGGTGCTGCTGAAATTCGTCTCGGGATAGGAGTGGAGCATGGAACCACCTCATCTACGCATCCTCGAGTGGGATTAGGACCTATCTTCACCTATTAGATGGTAGGATCCTTGTGTAGATGTACTACATTCTTATATTCTCGCCGCATATGATAGAGAATGGATGACCGTCTTTGCGTGGATATACAATGGCCGGAGGAGTTTTGGGAGATTATGACCTTGAATGGATTAGAAAGAGCGGTGCTTTCGTGGACAAAAGCTTTTCGTAATGCTCGAGGTGCGAGTAAGGTTTGGTGTCCATGCAAGAAATGTGGGAATAAAAAAGGCAAAGTAAGGATGACATGTCTAAACATCTTCCCATGTATGGATGGACGGAGGGCTATAAGCGGTGGATCTTCCATGGTGAAACTGAGCGTATGAGAGACGAGGTGGTGAGGCAACGCATCGATGATCTTGCTTCCGATGCCGGGGTAGGAGACATGATAGATGACTTTCATGCTTTGGAAACTTTGGTGAAGGACTTGGGGATGAGGGGAGGAGGAGCCGGGAAGAAACCGCAAAGGCCTATTATGACATGTTGGAGGCGACACGAAAACCCTTCACGACTATGTGGAGGTCTCTCGACTAAATTCCATTTCACGCCTTATGGACTTGAAGGCCGGTGCAAGATTAGTCGAGGCGGCTTTGACGACATGTTCACGGTCTTTGGGGGCTTGCTTCCGCGAGGTCACGACCTGCCAAAGAACATGTACGAGTCGCAGAAAGTCCTCAAGGTACTTAAGATGCCATACGAGCAGATACATGCTTGTGAGAACGGGTGTGTCTTATTTAGGAAAGACTACAAAGATGCTACGCACTGTCCAAAGTGTAAATCCTCAAGGTTCATAGAGGTAGACCCCGGTGACGGTCACAAGAGGCAGCTTACGATCCCCGTGAAAATCCTACGGCACCTTCCCTTCGCATCGAGGTTACAACGGATGTACATGACCGAGGAGTCTACGAAACAGATGACATGGCACAAAGATGGGCGTCGCTACAATCCAGATAAGATGGTACACCCATCCGATGCCGAAGCATGGACCCATTTTGACAATATTCATCCTGACAAAGCTATGGAGGCTCGTAATGTGCGTGTTGCGCTGGCAACAGATGGGTTCAATCCTTATGGAATGATGGCTACCCCATACACTTGTTGGCCTGTATTCGTTATCCCGCTCAATCTCCCCCCGGGCATCTGCTTTCAACAGAAGAACATCCTTTTGTCTTTGATAATTCCTGGCCACTCGGGAAATAAAATGGGTGTGTTCTTATAGCCCGTGAATGATGAATTGATCAAAGCTTGAAATGAAGGGTTTTGGATGTATGACCGAGCTTTGAAGAGAAATTTCAGGATGTACGTGTGGTACCACTACTCCCTGCATGATTTCTTGGCGTATGGGATATTCTGTGGCTGGTGTGTTCATGGCAAGTTCCCTTGCCCAGTATGCAAGGCGGCTTTGAGGTTCACCTGGTTGAAGAAGGGTGGCAAGTATTCTGCGTTCGACAAGCATTGACAGTTCCTTCCTCTTGACCATGCATTCAGGCTAGACAAGAAGAACTTTACGAAAGGTCTCCAAGTTACGGACCCTCCGCTGGAGATGATGACAGCTGCCGAGGTACATGCTCAAGTGGATTCTCTTGTGGCTGATGAAAAAGGTGTCTTTGTGGGTTATGGCGAGGATCATGCATGGACTCACAAGTCAGGCTTAGAGAGGCTCCCCTATTATGATGACCTTCTTCTTCCACATAACCTTGATTTAATGCATACTGAAAAGAACATCGCCGAGTATTTTCTTGGAACATTCATGGAAACTAGCAAGTCAAAGGACAACGTTAAGGCTAGAATTGATCTGACAGAGTTGTGTGACAGACCGAAGCAAGAAATGAAGCCTCCTAGCAATGGCAAGAGATGGAAAAAACCTAAGGCCCATTACGTGTTGAGCAGGCCCCAAAGGAGTGAAGTACTGCAATGGTTACAAAAGTTAATGTTCCCTGATGGGCTCACGGGAAAGAAGGCGAAACGCCGTTCTCCTGAGGCGTCCACGTAGGCCGTACACTACCAGAATCCTGAATTGCCTTGAGTGCCAAAAACCGCCATGGATAGGGGTAAAACCGCCAAGGAAATGATCCTTGTCTGCAAACCGTCAAGCAAAGGCACTCAAGAATAGAGGGTAAGGGAAATTAGTTTCCTTGGCGGTTTTGGCGATCAAGGATGATTTCCTTGGAGGCCGACCGCCAAGGAAAGTGCGACGACTTAATTTGCCAAATGGTCAAGGAAATGTTGCAACCGCCAAGAAAAGTAATTTTCTTGAGGGTCAATTGCCGCCAAGGAAAGTAGTTTTCTTGAGGGCCATTAACCGCCAAGTTAATTTTTGTTTCCTTGAGGGCGGCCGCCAAGGAAATCAGTACTGTCAATAAAAAAATAATTGCTATAATCAATATATTCTAGTATGCAGTCACTATACTCAATTGAGACATTATGACATGTGTGTAGACATTTTGTTATTGAAACCAGACATTATATTGGCATTAACATTCATAAGAATATTACAAGTGCATTTATCGTTCATGCTTACATTCAGTCCACACATTATAACAAACAAGTCACTAATAGTTTCCAAAGTGGTAGGGGTGTTACTAACTCCTATGTCATGAAACACATCATGTTCAAAGAAATCATGTTCAAAGAATTGGTCGAGCTCCCTTCTCTAGCCTACTATGTTATGGATCAGTTGGCATGGACTAAACGGTGTATGCTGCACACAACAGCCTGCAAACCCCACCTTCACCTTGCATAGGCAGTCCCCTGCAACGACCACATGATAAGATGGACAGGAGAACTGGATCAAAAGTTCAAAACCGACTAAATATCCTCGGTGGACAATAACATTTATTCTAGAAAAATATCAACTATTTTATTGGACCAATAAATGGAGACAAGAGGAAGTAATTCCACCAACCAACAATAAGGTACTTCAATCCAATCTATCTAAAAATAATGTTACAGTCCAGTCTCTATTAGGAGGAGTATATAGACAACTAAGAATGAAGAATTTTCTGAGGATGAAAGAAGCACATACCACGTGAGCCTTGCGAGCTCTAGTCGCACAATTATCATGGTCACTGCTTCCATGTGGAATCAAATGTTAGCATTGTTTGAGAAAAAAAAAAAAACATTCCAACTAAGATGAGGGTCACGCTCATAACCACGTTTGGCAATCTGTCAACCGCAAATAAACAGCAGAAGGAAAAATTAGTATGATAAATACAACTAAGTTTTCTTTGTTAAGTGCACTATTTTAAAACTAATTATAGTTAATATCTTCAATATAAGTAATTAGTGCTTTTCTTCTCTTAGCATTGTTCCCAAAAACAACTAAGTTGTTTTCTCCAATTAAATTGGAACCGACAAGAGTTAGATAAAGAAAATCATATGTTTGCTATGGGAAACTTATAGTTCTATATCCAAATTACCATAATATAATTATAATAGTATCTAAAATTTATTAAAAGATTCTGCAAACTTCTATGGCAACATGATTTTGGTATATAATCTTTGCAAAAAAAAGTCAAATGGTTAGAACAAAGTGGTACTATACATTACATTGCTCACAAATGGAACATCTCACATAGTTATGCATCACATAACTTTGTGAGGTATATTCCTATTTGTGAATAATGTATAGTCAAACTTTGTTAATATGATTTGAAAATTTTATGACAAGATAACACAACCATATTATGTTCTCATACCAAATTTTATGATTTTTGAACACCTTTAAGATATTGTTCTTTTTTTTCGATCAAAGTCATCAAATTACTTATAAGCATTTCCTTGACTGCCAACCTCCAAGAAAATTCGATAACCGCCAAGGAAATGGTAATTTACTTGGCGGTTTAGAATAGCACCCAAGGAAATAGCTATTTTCCTTGACAGTTTAGAATTACACTCAAGGAAATAAGTCATTTCCTTGGAGGGCCACTGTAACCATCAAGGAAACACCTATATACCTTGGCGGTTTACTTAAACCGTCAAAGAAAACACCTATATACCTTGGCGGATTACTTAAACCGCCAAGGAATATATATTTCCTTGAGTGCAGCCTAGCACGCCAAGAAAAGTACCCTTTCCTTGGCGGTTTGAATTTGGCACTCAAGAAAATTGTTGGCCGCCAAGGCAATTGCATTTTCTCGGTAGTGGTAACGGGGGTTCCCAGCGGCGTCCCCGTTGACGCCGCCCCTGTTAACTCTTTCCCCGTGAGCTAGCCGTGCTCACGGGAAAGGATATCCCGTGAGTGTCGAGCCCGCTCCACGGAAAAGGATGCTTTCCTGGTGCCTACTTTCCTGTGAAGCCTATCTTTCCCGTGAGTAACTCACGGAAAGGGCCTATTCCCCACGGGGAAGGCTTTCCCGTGAGTATCCTACTCACGAAAGAAGAAGCATTCGGTAGTGAGCTATCTTTGGCGAAGATCGACCTCTATAACGACCTTTGTTTTGTCACGTTGGAAAATTGCGGCCCCCTCCTCACTTGTGAATATTAATTGTGATTATATATGTTTTCCTTCGTATGGCGTTTGCGTTTGCATAAGCATATGTACTTGTTTTAATTTCCACTATGTGAGTGTTTTTTTTTTTTCAATTGGCGAGTTAATTAAATAAAACCATTTAACTTTTCAAATTACAATCTCGTCATTAAATTCTCGAGTTTGGTACCTAGTTTTGTTGTTTTGTGCTATATAGGTGCATATATGGATTATGGGGTGATTGGCAAGAGGGAGGGACCGGGTTCAACTCCTCTGCAACCAACTCCTAGAGTCTGCAGCCTAGTTTTTGGTGATGGAGGGGAGCTGAATTCAACTCCGAAGCCTTGTTTAGATGGCAAATATTTAGAACCAAATGTCACATCGCATCTAAAGACGCTTCGTTTGTTAGTGGTAAATATCATCCTACCATGGAGTAACTAGGCTCAAAAGAATCGCCTCAAGAATGTACATCTAAACTGTGTAATTAGTTATTTTTTCACCTACATTTAATACTCCAAACATATGTCTTTTGGTGTATTTAATGTGATGTGATGGAGAGAAAGTGGGAAAAAGGTTATAAACTTTAGCAATCTAAACAAGGCCCGAGCTGCAGCCTTGTTTTTGGTATAGGAGGGGGGCTGAATTCAACTCCGAGTCTGCAGCCTTCGTGAGGTGTTTGACAGGACTCCTCCGGAGAAACCGAAGTCCACCACTCTGATTTTCTCACTAGGATAACGGTTCTTTTCTACGAAACATGAAACGTTTAATATTTTTTTTGGCCGAAATGAACATGAAACGATTAATAGGAGGACTCTTCCGAAAGAGCCAGGGAGGATCCATACCAAGTAGACCCATTCTGTGACCAAGTGTCCAAAATAGGCCCATATTGTGACCAAGCGTTTGGGAGTAGCGAATGAAGCATATATAAAAAAAAGTCATGGAACACAGTCACATGCATGGTACATCCACGCATGCATGCACACAACAACAATTAATTCCAAAAACAAAAAGATGTGTATGTATCATCATAAAGTAGCAAATGATCGAGCATAGTACAAACTAGGTCTTCTCCAAAACCGTACGCCGAGAACGGAATAGGAGAAGAGTACACGGAAATAAAAAACACGGCACACACAGTGCATGCACTCAAAAATAAACCCAACGCATCTCTCACTCTCACACACACGTACATAAGGGACGACATACACGCTACGATGCAAGCGTATCACAGCGTTCACGACGACACGTACATACGAGCGGAGAGATTTTTATTCAGTACTCGACATAGCAGTAGTAGACAACTCATCCTCACGCGTAGGTAGATAGATACTCATCATGCATGGTCGTCGATGATCAACGACGGCCGGCGGAACGGATCACCGATCGATCATGCATCAGGCCGTCGTCGATCGTCGTCTAGGTTTACCTCACAGCCTGCATGATCACTAATGGAAGAATCAGTTAAACAACTTGTATTGATCGATCGATTCAGATGCAAAGTGGTAGTGTTCCATTGAGATCGATCATCATCAATCACTTTGTAATACCTGGAGCAGTCGGTGGAGGTGCTGATGGTGTAGGGAACGCTAACGCCGCACTTGGAGGGATGCTGGCGGCGTTGCCGGCGTTGAGGCCACTGATGCTTCGGGCTGCGTTCTTGAGGCAGTTGCAGGCGGTGCGCTTGTCGGCGCTGGAGCTGGCGGCGGCGTTGAGGCTCCTGACGCCGCTGCAGCAGCCCGAGGAGGGCGCAGATCCCTGGCCGCGGGCGTAGGTCAAGCACGGGCTGATGGCCGAGTTCACCTGCCCGCAGGTCACGGCGGCCTCCGAGGTCGTCGCCGCTGCCGCAAGCAGAACCGCCGCCACCACGGCGATCGCCACAGCAACCTGCATGCGAGCCATGTCGATGTTCTAGCTGTCTGGGTGTGTGTTGTGTGTGGGAACCTCCTCGTAGGACTCTTTGGAAATTGGAGTGCAGTGAGAGCAAGTGCTGGCTGGTGAGGAGAATGCCGTGGAATGTGTTGGTCTTTAAATAGGCTTGTGATGCATCATGCATGGATCCTGTGTGATCAGTGATGAGCGAGGTAGAGTATGTGGCTGATGACAGATGTCAATGCGCAGAGTTTCAGTCGGTGGATGCATGAAACGTCCACCATGGACTCTCGCCATCGCATTCCATGGAAGTTAAGAGCTGGGCAGGAGGTAGCTGGTTGTTGGAGGCCGGCGGATGGAGGATGTGGATGCGTAGACATACACTGATACACATACTGTGTGTTTGGTTGGATGGTGGGGTTCAACCCAGATGGAGCCAACCCCTTTTCTGCCTGTTTGGCTGTGGGTTGGGTTAAGGATGGAGCCAACCCAAAAAGAATATTCAGCTAATATGCAGGTCGGCTCCGTCCCGCCAGCGTTCCGTCCCGCCCAAATTTGGCGGACGGAGCCGACGCCCATCCCCTTTTCTGCCTGTTTGGCCGTGGGTTGGGTTAAGGATGGAGCCAACCCAAAAAGAATATTCAGCTAATATGCAGGTCGGCTCCGTCCGCCAAATGTTCCGGCCCGCCCAAATTTGGCGGACGGAGCCGACCCGCCTGGGTTCCATCTGATGAGAGACGAGGAGAAATGGACGCCACCCTCTGCCCACCACCGCGCTGGTCCCCTCCCTCCACCGGGGCGGCGGGACGTGGCCTTGACCGATAGCCGCGCTAAGGACTCAAGGGCGGGTGGAGTTCTGGTGTTGCACGCCGCACAAGCTTGTTCCTCGCGTCGGACGGTGAGGACCGCCGGCATGGGAACTGCTCCCGCCTCGAAGCTTCGCCCAGCCCGCCACTGCGGTGAGCTCGGGCGCTCACGGATCGCTTGGTGGCAGCGAGAGCAGATGGGGAGAAGAGGGCTTGAACGGAATTTTTATTTCACTCTCAGCGTTGTTTAGGTAAAAAAAAATAGAGAAAATGAATTTTAGATCTGCCCTGTTGGATTTCAATAAACTCGAGGGGTCGTAATGCAAAGTGATCCAAGTTGTCCTGAACCTAACGCTATTAAAGTGTCATCCATCCTCTCTTTCCAATACCTACACCTAAACATGACATGGAGCCGCTCCGTCCCCAAAACCAAGATAAATTACAACCAAACAAGAGTGGAGCGGCTCTATCCCCAAAACCGGGGGACGGAGCCGCCCATCCATCCTATAGTCCCGCAACCAAACACACAGATACAGATGCAGTGGTTAGTGCAGGCAGCAGAGTGAATTGATTAGCAGCAGCTGCAGCCAACTTAGTAAATAGCAACCGACTAATACGACATAGCGTCATTTAACCTCATCATCAGCATCACTGTTTAATCGAATGTCCTGGATGGCCTCCCATTGCGAAGGGAACATGTTAGGTTGTAGCCACATATTGGAAAATTTTGGGTCTTGGACATGTTAATTCTTAGCCCTGAAAAATATCCAAAGAAATGTAGGATTTTTTTGTAAGCTAGCTGCTTATTAGCTCCTCTGAATTTATGTTCATCGCAAGTTTAATTTACTGCAGGATACCCCTGTTGTGCCGCTCGTTCAATGATTCGCTATAGCGGGTTTACTACTAAGACTAAAAGTAGGGGAAAGCGGATTCTCTTGCCTCAGTCCTCATGCATGTTTGATGTTTTGACTTCTGTTCGGCTGATCATTTCTACGGATGATAAGTCTGGCTAATGTTGTTTTTGTTTTGTGAAAAAAACAATGTAGCATAGAGAAAAAGCCAGGCTATTAATCAGTTGTTTGTGCTTCATGCTTCTTGGGAGTAGAACCATATTTGCTTCACCGTACAACTTCATTTTTGTGGTCCTTGATTGTCTCCTAACTCAGCTGGTAGGAAAGGTCGATAAAACCATCTGTCATGGGGTTTTTTCGGGTGGAAGCTCCTTGGTTATGCTAATAACTAGCTCTTGCTCTGTAAACGCCGTGTCTAGTTCATCAAGGCTATGCAGAGAGTAACTGATTGACCGCGTACGTCCTTGTTCCTACAGCTTTGGTGAAGAACTCTATAGCGACCTTTGTTTTGTCACGTTGGAAAATTGCCCCCTCGTCACTGTGAATATTAATTGTGCTTATATACATATGTACTTGTTTATTTAATTTCCATTGTGTGAGTATTTTTTTTCAATTGGCGAGAAAAACAAATAAAACAATTTATTTTTCAAATCACAATCTTGTTATTAAATTCTCGAGTTTGCAACCTAGTTTTGTTAGGTGCAATATAGGGTGTTTGCACGAGGGATAGGTGCGCATATAGGGTGTTTGGCAAGAGGGAGGAGGACCGGGTTCAACTCCTTGAGTCTGCAACCTAGTTTTTTATTGGGTGCTATATAGTTGCAAATAGGGGTGTTTGGCACAACTCTGGAGAAATTGGAGGCCACTTTTATTTTCTCGCTGAATAAGAGTCGGGTCAATTCCTTCCCGAAACTTAAAAACGTCTGAAAAGACTCTTCCTCCAAAAGGAGATAGGGAGGAGCGTGTTTGGGAGAGGCGAATGAACCGTATATAATCGAAAGTTATGGAACACAGTCACATGTATGGTGCATCCACGCATATGCAGGCACATATGAACAATTTGCAAAAAGATGTGTATGTATGTATGTATCACCATAAAGTCGCAGTGATCCAACATAGTACAAAAGTAGGTCTTCTCAAAACCGTACACGGAGAACGGAATCGCAGAACGTACATGGAATCAACAAACACCGCACACACAGTGCATGCATGCACCCAAAAATAAACCAAGCAAAAGAGCATCTCTCACACGTACATACGGGACGTACATACACGCTACGATGCAAGCGTATCACAGCGTACACGACGACACGTAATAATACGTGTGTATGGAGATATTTTTATTCAGTACGACGTAGAGTAGTAGACAACTCATCATCACGCGTAGCTAGATATAGATACTCATGCATGCATGGTCGTCGATGATCAACGACGGCCGACGGAACGGATCACCGATCGATCATGCATCAGACCGTCGTCGATCGTCGTCTAGGTTTACCTCACAGCCTGCACGATCACGCATGGAAGAATCAGTTAAAAACGACTTGTGTCGGTCGATTCGTATGAAAAGTCGTAGTGATTCATTGAGATGTACCTGGAGCAGTCGGTAGAGGTGCTGATGGTATAGGGGACGCTGACGCCGCACTTGGAGGGGATGCTGGCGGCGTTGCCGGCGTTAAGGCCGCTGATGCTTCGGGCGGCGTTCTTGAGGCAGTTGCAGGCGGTGCGCTTGTCGGCGCTGGAGCTGGCGGCGGCGTTGAGGCTCCTGACGCCGCTGCAGCAGCCCGAGGAGGGCGCGGTGGCCTGGCCGCGGGCGTAGGTCAGGCACGGGCTGATGGCCGAGTTCACCTGCCCGCAGGTCACGGCCGCCTCCGAGGTCGTCGCAGATGCCGCCAGCAGAACCACCGCCACGACGGCGATCGCCACCGCAACCTGCATGCGAGCCATGTCGATGTTCTAGGTGTGTGGGTGTGTGTGCACCTGCTCGATCGTTGTACTCTATGGAATGCAGTAAGAGCAAGTGCTAGCTGGTGAGGAAAATGCCATGGAATGTTGGTCCTTAAATAGGCCTGTGATGCATGGATGCTGTGTGATCAGTGATGAGCGAGCTAGAGTATGTGGCTGATGACAGATGTCAATATGCAGAGTTTCAGTCGGTGGATGCATGAAACGTCCACCATGGACTCTCGCCATCGCCATCCATGGAAGTTAAGAGCTGGGCAGGAGGTAGTTGGGTGTTGGAGGGGCAGGCGGATGGACGATGTGGATGCAGAGACATACACTGATACACATACAGATGCAGTGGTTAGTGGAGGCAGCAGAGTGAATTCATTAGCAGCAGCTGCAGCAAGCTTAGTAAATAGCAGCCGACTAATACGACACATAGCGTCATTTAACCTCATCATCAGCCTCACTGTTTTAATCGAATGTCCTGGATGGCCTCCCACAGCCTCTTTAGTTCACGTAAAGTGAACCTAAAAAAAGTGTACCCGCACCATCGAATGTCTTGACGTATGAATGGAGGACCGTAAGGTAAAAAAAAAAAAAAAAACTAATTGCACAGCTTGGCTAGAAAGTGCGAGGCGAATCTTTTTGAGCTTAGTCGGTCCTATGGTGGGACAATAATTACCAAATACAAAACAAAAAGTGCTACAATAAATTTAACCCAAAATATTTCACCAACTAAACACCTCGGTTGAAGCCATATTAGCAAATTTTCTTTTTTTTTTCTGAGAGCTGGAAGGCCAGTAGTATATTAAAAAGAAGCAAACTAGTTCCCCAAGTTTTACAAACAGATCCCAGGAGAAGAGCTAAATTACAAGTAGGTCCACAACTCATCCTTCTCAAGACCAACCTTTTTGCAACAAAGACCCTAAAGAACAAAGGAATTACAAAAGCAAAGCACATGGCTTTCTTCCTCGTTGTCGATGTGGACACCGTTGTCGCCCCCATCGACGAGAGGCTACACAAATTGGACCGGCCTAGACCACGCCACCCGAGAAGACACCACTCGTTAGTAAGCCGCATCACATCCTTCCACAAGCACATCGGCCGCCTTCCTCATTGTCATATCCAATTTATAGAACAAATTGAACAATAGATTATATGTGCACCCTAGGATCAATCGCACACATATAATGACAAAATTAAAGGAAATAGTATCATCGAAAGTGCCTTATTACATCACGAATCGTATCTCAAATCATAAATATCATAAAAGTCTTAACAATAATATATAAACTAGCTAAGCTTCGTGGCGCCTCCATCTCCACAGGGAAGATCGACTGGTTGACACTCAAGCTTAGTAGTCATCCTCGTAGGGCTGGTAACCATGGCCATCTGTACCCATCCGGGATTTTCCCAAAAATGAAATATAAAGCAAGCGTGAGTACACAACGTACTCAACAAGTATAGCATGGATAAATGAGGCTCAAAAAAGTCGACACCGGGTTATACCGCGGTAAGCTTTTAGTAAGTCAAAGTTTTATTCATTCTAATCATTCTAAATCATGCTTAAGCTCCAATTATTTCCCAACAATTAATTAAGATCACCATTGTTCAAGTATCACCATCATTCACCATTATCATGTTACTTATTCCGTCAAGTTTTCCGGGCCGCTCATAACCGTGAGCACGGGGCAAGTTATAACAGCTTTTACTCACAAGCAGAGGTGTACACTTTCACCGTGAGTTATGATTTTCAAATGTAAAGGCTCATGACTTCCATTACACTGAAAATCATACATAGCCTTTCGAAAGATTATCTAACAAAGTTCGAGCCACTATAGGTTTCGTGGCCGACAGATATAGGACCAACCTTCCCGATGGCACAATGACGCCATAAATTATATACAAGGGGGACAGGGGACCGCACTATACCCAACCGACAACCCCCTTTTGTGCCACAAGGGTAACCCCCAACAAGTTAGACACGAGCTTTCTAATCAACTACAAATCGAGCCACATGACCCTCCCGTTGTAAAAAAAAAAAAAAAAGCTTTTGCCAACGGATCGGTCCTTATGGAGGGCCAAGAGCATCAAAAGAGCTCTCTCGCCTGTTGTTTCATTATCATGTTCACCATTATCATCATCTCATCAACAAGTAACATCATTGGGTTCATTTATCTTTAAGTTGAGCGCCAGCAAACTACCCAATGCATATATCCCAAGGTAACAAGGAACAGATAACAAAACTAGGACAATCCTTAAAGCAAATTAATTAAACTCATGCACATGAAATAATGGTTAAAGGTGAATAGGTCAACAAGGTAAAACCCAAGCTATACTTGCCTTCAGCAGGTGGTGGTTGCTGGTCTTGCTGGTCCTCGTAGTACTCCTCGTCACCGGCACCGATCTCCAAAGAACCGATCACCTTCTACTCAAACACCACGCAACAACACGCAATCCGAATCATTCATGCAACGCAAACAAGCCTATCATTAGAACATTGCACCAACAGTACAGAAATAAATTGAAAAGTTTCATAAATCAATCTACGATTTACTACGATCACATAGATATAAAGATCACGCGAATCGGAGCTAAATCGAAATGAAAGTTACTTAATAAAACAAGACTACTAATGCAAGTAATTAATTAAATCTAACTACGAAAATTAACAGTACTAAACTGAACTAACAGTGGCATAAACACCTAGAAATTTAACTACGATCCTAACGCAACTTGAACGGATCGATTTGGACTTAAAACGTGAAAGTTATAAGCATTTGAATTCAATGGCAAATCTGTAAATAGACGAAAACCGATTTCGGAATAAAAACAAATAGAATTTCTTTTTATAAATCGAATCTGAGGACGTGGCCGGAATTAACCATAGACCGCAGGGTCTCTTTAGCAAAATGACCACCCGAAGGGGTATGCTTGAATCTGGACCGTCGGACCAGAGTTAGACGGTGCAGATTAGATCGGGCGGATGAGAGAAATTCCCACCGGCCGGCTACAGTGACCCGGCGGCGGCGCAACCGCGATCCACGGCGGCGTGGGTCGCCGGAGTGCGTGTATCCGCGATGCGGACCGCGTTTCGGTGATCTGACTGCGCTAGGGTGACGTTGGCGCGAGTGCGACCTCGTCAGGTGCGTTCGCGCGGCGGAAACGCGTGAGTGCGCGATGCACAGCCATGGCCGGCGGCGGCAAAGTCGCCGGCGTGCTTGAACTCGGCCGTAGCGGCCATAAACTAACAAATTGACAGCGCAGATCGATCGAGGAGGCAAGGGGTCTCACCGACGGGTTGAATCGGGCGGAGAGAGAAGGACGACGACGGACGACGAAGGACGGCGGCCGGCGGCGTTCCTGCACGACCCGACGAATGGACGTGAGAAATCCGGCTAAGATGGAGTCAATGGACGGCCTACCGGTGTTCAAGACGTCAACCCGACCTCAACGACGGCTGGCAAGGTCGAAGACGGCAGGCGGCGTCACCTTCCCGAGCTCGGCAGCGAGGGCGGCAATGGCGGCGGCGCTGGGCTCTCGGTGGCTGTGTGCGCGAGCGCAGATGGGGAAACGCGCTGCGGTGCACGCGGCTCGGGTCTTATAGACGGGCTCCGGCGCCTAGAAGGAAAGGGAAGCCGCACTTGGAAAGGGCGCGGCATCACGGAATACGGCGTCCGCGTTTGTGCGTGTGAAGAGGATGACCCTGTAGCAGCGCGGGGCCCTCATGTTAGTGGCAGCGGGTCAAAGCAGAAAAAGAGCAGCGTTGCATGTTGCTGCTGTGGCTCCAACGCGAGTTGGGCCGGCCCGATTGCAAAACAAGGCCTGGGCTCGGTTCAACAAAAAAAGAAAACAAGGGGGAAAAGCTAGCAGACCAAGCAGGCCTACGGGCCAAAATGAGAAAGGAGGGAAAGAATAAAAGAGAAACACTTTTCTTTTTATTTGAACCAATTTCACAAATGCTTTTGCAAATGGATTTGAACTCAATTCAAATTTCTACTGAAAACCAGTCACATCAACAATAAATATGCAGCAGCATGAGTGCATCAACCATGTGTCTAGCCTTATGATTGATTTTATTTTCATAAAAAAATATTTATTTCCTATATTCAATGCATCACAAAATAGCATAATTAAATCCATTTAATCTATTTCTAAAAATGCAAAATTTCAGGGTGTTACACTCATCGGCGCAGACATGAAGGAGATCGGCGCCGCCGACGATGTCGACCGCCCGAGATAGAACCCTAACCGGGGAGGGAAGTTTCCACCCCAACCTTTATTAGGGAAACGATGGCGACTGAAGTTCCTCGGCCGCCAGAGATCACCGTAAATCTAAGATCTCCACCGCAGAAGCATCCAGTCGCCTAAAAGCCCATGCCGACGATGACACCGACAGGCACAACAGTCCTACCCTATCTAAACCTAGTAGACTACGGAGGAATATGTACATCGCCGCCCCTATGTTCCCCCCATCCCGCCGGCCCGAAACATCGAGTGGAGGGAGAATGGCGGAGGAAGACGCCGGAAGAAGGTCGTCTCTTTGTCTCCCTCTCTCTCACCTGTAGCAGGGGAAGGGTCGAAAAGAGCTATCCCGGATACTATATTGGAAAATTTTCAGTCTTGGGCATGTTAATTTAGCCCTCGAATAATATTCAAAGAAATGTAGGATTTTTTGTAAGCTAGCTAGCTGCTTATTAGCTCCTCTGAATATGGGTTTATTTGCAAACAAAGCTGCATAATGTGCATAGAGGGAGCATTGCAAGTTTAATTTGCCGCTTTCGGTACAACCGGTAGGATACCCTTGTTGTGCCGCTCGTTCAATGATTCATTATAGTGGGTTTACTACTAAGACGAAAAGTAGGGAAAGCGGATTCTCTTGCCTTAGTCCTCATGCATGTTTGATGTTTTGACTTTTGCTCTGCTGATCATTTCTGCGGCTGATAAATCACGGCTAATGTTGTTTTTGTTTTGTGAGAAAAACAATGTACGATAGCGATAAGCCAGACTATTAATCTGTTGTTTTTGCTCCCCTGCTTTTTGGGAGTAGAACCATATTTGCTTCACCGCACAGCATCATTTTTGTGGTCCTTGATTGTCTCCTAACTCAGCTAATAGGAAGCTCGATAAAACCATCTGTCATGGGTTTTTTCCGGTGGAAGCTCCTTGGTTATGCTAATAACTTGTTCTTGCTCTGTAAACACCGTGTCTAGTTCATCAAGGTTATGTAGAGAGTAACCCAGTGTCTCTCAACTGATTGAAGAAATCTATAGTGACCTTTGTTTTGTCACGCGTTGGAAAATTGCAGCCACCACGTGTCACTGTTAATATTAATTGTGCTTATATATGTTTTCCTTTGCATGGCGTTTTGTTTGCATAAGAATATGTACTTGTTTATTTAATTTCCACTGTGTGAGTATTTTTTTTTTCAATTGGCGAGAAAAACAAATAAAACCATTTATTTTTCAAATCACAATCTCGTCATTAAATTATTGAGTTTGCAACCTAATTTAGGTGTTATATAGGGTGTTTGGCAAAAGGAATAGGTGCTATATAGGGTGTTTTTGGCAAGAGGGAGGAGGACTAGGTTCAACTCCTCCAGTTTACAACCTAACTTTTCGTTGGGTGCTATATTGGGTGTGTTTAGTTCCCCAACTTTTCTCTAAAATTTTCAAAATTTCCATCACATCGAAAAACATTAAATGTACCAAAAAGACGATACCCGAAGTATAAAATATAGGTAAACAAAATAACTAATTGCACAGTTTAGATGTACATTGCGAGACAATTCTTTTAAGCCTAATTACCCCATGGTAGGATAATATTTACCACAAACAAATAAAAAGACTACAAATCTTTTCTTTTCAGCTTGCTACAGTGTCAGTTTTAAGGGATCTAAAAACACTCTATGGGTGTTTAGCAAATAGGGTAGTTTAGCAGGACTCCGGATAAACCGGAGCCAACTCTTATTTTCTCTCTGGACTAACTGCCGTTCCTTCCCGAAACTTAAAAAGTTTGATAAGACTCTTCCTCCAAAAGACAGAGAGGAGTCGTACCAAATAGGCTCATACAGTGACAAGTGTTTGGGAGTAGCGAATGAAGCATGTATTATAATCGAAAGTCATGGAACACAGTCACATGCATGGTGCATCCACGCATGCATGCACATAAGAACAATTTGCAAATAAAAAGATGTGTATGTCTCATCATCATAAAGTAGCAGTGGTCGAACATAGTACAAAGTAGGTTTCATCATCATAGACAAACACCGCACACACAGTGCATGCATGCACTCAAAAATAAACCAAGCAAAAGAACATATCTCACACGTACATACGGGACATACATACACGCTACGATGCAAGCGTATCACAGCGTACACGACGACACGTACATACGTTCAGAGAGATTTTTATTCAGTAGTACTCGACGTAGCAGTAGCAGACAACTCATCATCATCGCTGACGACGACGGCCGGCTGAACGGATCACCGATCGATCATGCATCAGGCCGTCGTCGATCGTCGTCTTGGTTTACCTCACAGCCTGCATGATCACGCATGGAAGAAGCAGTTAAACAACTTGTATTGATCGATTCATATATATATATGTACATGCAAAGTGTGGTAGTGATTCATTGAGATGTACTTGGAGCAGTCGGTGGAGGTGCTGATGGTGTAGGAACGCTGACGCCGCACTTGGAGGGGATACTGGCGGCGTTGCCGGCGTTGAGGCCGCTGATGCTTCTGGCGGCGTTCTTGAGGCAGTTGCAGGCGGTGCGCTTGTCGGCGCTGGAGCTGGCGGCGGCGTTGAGGCTTCTGACGCCGCTGCAGCAGGACGAGGAGGGCGCGGAGCCCTGGCCGCGGGCGTAGGTCAGGCAAGGGCTGATGGCCGAGGTCACCTGCCCGCAGGTGACGGCCGCCTCCGAGGTCGTCGCCGCTGCCGCCAGCAGAACCACCGCCACCACGGCGATCGCCACAGCAACCTGCATGCGAGCCATGTCGATGTTCTAGCTGTCTGGGTGTGTGTTGTGTGGGGAACCTCCTCGTAGGACTCTTTGGAAATTGGAATGCAGTGAGAGCAAGTGATAGCTGGTGAGGAGAATGCCATGGAATGTTGGTCCTTAAATAGGCCTTTGATGCATGGATCCTGTGTGATTAGTGATGAGCGAGCTAGAGTATGTGGCTAATGACAGATGTCAATATGCAGAGTTTCAGTCGGTGGACGCATGAAATGTCCATGGATCGATGGTATTTCTCGCCATCGCCATCCATGGAAGTTAAGAGCTGGGCAGGAGGTGGTTGGGTGTTGGGAGGTAGCTGCAGGCAGATGGACGATGTGGATGCAAATACTACGTACACATAATACAGTTACTCCTACACAACAGTGGTTAGTTGAGGCAGGGAGTGAATTCAATTCATTAGCAGCAGCAACAGAAACTTAAATTGCAGCTACTAGCCGCCTAACACGACTTTTAGCGGCAGTCGGCAGGGAGGGACAGACGTATACGTGGCTCATGACCTGCTGATGCAGTTGGAGGCCCGGCCGCATTCATCACTCTCTCACAGTGTGTCAGTGTGAGGTAGTTTGCAGTTGGATCTGGGTGCTTATCGCACAATAAACACGCATAACCCTCCTACATTAAGACGTCAGTCTCCTTCGTTAATTCGTCCGGCAACCAGAAACAGAGCTCAATAGAAGATGATGCGTACAGCCATGCAGCAGGTAGTACAGTGCAGGAGGTTACATGCACATTCACAAATTTAAGTAGCAACAGTGTTGTCCAGCAAAGTATGGGAGCCCACTTGTCGTTGTCACGATCGGAAACTCCGCCACGTACTACATGCACCACCGACGGTGGCCAAAACTCGTATGTCCGACTGTCCAAAAAAACTAACCACATCTCTCAATCTTTTATTCAAAACGAACATAACTCATTCGACCACTAGAGCAAAATACTGTCACCTCAACTCTCTCATCCAAATTTTAGAGGTATAAAGGATTTAGAGTACTTTAGTTCTTTTTTTAGCTCTATATTGCTCTATTTGGATTTTCTCCTCTATACTTTAGAGTACAGCTTAAACTTTAGCCTACCTCGCATTAGAGCACAATACATATTTAGAGTATCTCCAGCAACACCCCTACTAAGCCTCCAACTCTGGATTTAGGTAGCGGGGGTAAAAAAAACCCAAGTTTGTTGGCCCTCTACTTCCTCCCCTCAACCCTCAATTCCCTTTGGCCCCCTAGTCCTCACCCTACTTATTTTTTTTCTCACAACGTTTTCTTCCCTCTGTCTCCATCTCCAATGCGCTTCCCGCCCCCACCCCGGCCCCTCCTTGATGTAGCCCCGGTCGATCCGCGAGTACCGACGCAATGGACGGCGCGGTGGCTTGCCGCAACGTGGGCGGACATGGCCTACGTTGTTCGACGGATGCGGCCCCGCTTAGCGAGCGACGGCGGCATGCCATGCCCAAATACGGCGGATGCGGCGTGCCGGCGCGTGTGACGCCGCCGCCCGACCGATCGCGACTTCCCCGCAACCCCAACGCGGCACCTCCACACGGGCAAGCGAGAACCTGGAAGAGCACCCCCGCGGCGCCGCCCAGCCCTACTCGACGAGACCGGTCCCCCCCGAGGCGAAGCCGGCCTAAAGAGACTTGGTGAATAAGATGATTGAGAGAGGATGACAAATGGGACCCCACACGCCATTGACTCAAAAAACAGATTTGAGTAGTGTAGTTTAGGTAGTGTTGCTGGAGTAAACCATGAAATAGGCCCCACTATAGTATGAAAATAGGTAGAACCCTAAACAGAGAAGTAGGTGGTGCGTTTTAGGAAGCATTGCTGGAGATGCTCTTAAGGGTGTATTTCGTACAAAATTCACTAGACTCTGAGCGAGCAATTGTGATTTAAGGAGATGTCTATACACATGAGGAGTGGTAATGGTAGACGAACTCGCAACTCCGGCCGAGAGCAATCAGGGAATTTGTACGAAATAAAAAAATGTTACCGCGCTCTTCCAAATCAGTATCATTGATCAGTACTTTCTTAAATCATTTCTGGCACAGTACGTATCATTTTGAGTTTGATTAACCGTATATTTTTTTAGATAAAAATTGATTAACCGTGCATATCCAGAAAGGTGTTCATATTCTTATATAAATTAATTAATAAGTATCATTAGAGACCGGCCGCATTATATTTGTGAGCGATACACCCAATATACTCCATCCATCCCTTATTTGTTGTCGTTGTAGGAGCAGCTACGGTAACCAAAGCGCAAGCCAAAAGACCCTGAAGCCCCTACCCCGGCATCTTGCGGTGACAACGACGTCAAGGTTTGGGAGCAGCTCCGGCTGAGAAATAATATTCTACTCAATTCCACCCACCCACCGTAGAGAGATCAGCATTTTTTATTCAATGGTACAGACGAATGGACGAACGAAGTGACAGACATGGCTAGTGCTCAGACCTACTCCTACCTACAACGTCAACAATTTAGGGACGAGCGACTGTGTAGCTTCAGCGACAACTAAAACGGGATGGAGGGAGTAGATTACAAGTTTACTGTGTGCTCGTCTGTTTATGTGACGGGACGTCATGATGGCCCAGCTGCTCAGCTGCATGCATGCGTGGAGCGATCAACAATTATCAGAAAAAGCCGATCGATCGACAGCTAGCAGCAGGCTAGGCCGGCCGCCGGGTGTGTAAACTATAGCAGCTCACGTACGCGCATGTACGCTAAATTCTGAACACCGCTTCTGAACACGAGCGACGAAAGTGGTGAAAGTGTAACGTACTACACATGAACAGAGCGCCATCATATCTTTTTTTTTTTTTGCGTCGAAAGATCTGTACCCATACTGTAGTACGCGTCGTACATACAATGCATGTCTGCAATCATATCAAGAGGATCGTCCTTTCTCTCTGACTCACTGCTGAACCCCGTACCGTACTGTGCTTGTAACGTCTCTACCTCCTCGGTACATGTTCACGTGTCCATGTTCCTCAACGAATTAATGCATACTACGTACACATGTCCATCTTCACGTGTCCATGTTTTCTTTCACATGCATGCATGAGATCGAGATGATGGGGCTGGATCGTGGTACGTGCTACACATGCATGTTCTTCTGCTTTTTTTTTCTTCACATGATGCATGAGAGATAAGAGCATGTTTGGATTATTTCAGATGCCCATCCTATGGTATGTACCATCTCCCATGTAGCAACTACCTACGTAGTACACTACTCTCGTATGGCGCCCGCAAGTAGAGACGACAGCACGCCCATACGGCCATATTACATATCCGCTCACCATCCTCCTCCCTCCATATGACTATATAACTATTAGAAGTCGGTTAGAATAGTGACACGGTCTCGAAAGCATAACTTTAACTTATTTTTCTCTATAAAAATATTTATTGAAAAGTTACATGTATATTTGTATGAAAGTAATTTTCAAGACAAATCTATGATATGATTTTCACATTTCCAAACTCGATCAACGACTTAGAAGTTATTTATGGTTTTTGTTCCCAATATCCGACCCAAACCTTTTTCTCAAAACGACCTCGATAGTGATACGGAGAGAATACGTTGTAGCTACCTAGCTTTCTACTCGTATGTGTATAATCTTAAACCTATATATAAAAATTTTTTAATTATAATTTGTATCTGTGTCCTAATATGGTTAATTAAAACACTCCCTCCAATAAAAAGAAAAAAACATGCTACTATTGGATTCGTCTTGGTCAACTTGACTTTATAGTAACTATAGTTAACAATTTAATATGCTTTGACTCTTAAATTCCTGTAATGACTTGTAATTTAGGATGGAGTACGTAATACATACAACGACTCAAAACCTCCTCGTGACACGGGGCAAACTAGTAGTCCACTCCAAGTTGCATCCACTATAGTTACCAATTGATACAAGGAGTTTTCTTTATAGGATCTAGAGGATTAGACCAACAACAACACATTATCAAGTTACAAACTTCACATGAACCACAGTTACAACCTTCTAAAAACAAGATGAATGACAATAATCAAATACAGACGTTTCAGATTCTGTTCTCCTTAGGCGTATCAATTCATACTGCACAAACGACAACTCCACTCTACATGAATTTTGGTAAGTATATAGATCCATGAGTCTTATCACCACTGGCCAAATTTTAGCTCAACTAGACTTTGTTTGACCACCCAAAACAATCATCTACCAAAACTTCTCTATCCTAACAAAACCCTTTTAAACCTAGTGTTAGGCTCAACCAATCATCAATTAATCTGACTGACCATTTCAAAGCACTCTAGGTGAGGAACGAGCTCGCCAAGCTTGATGTCAATCTAACTACGTTTGAACCACCAATCACCAGCTTGAAAGATGACCGATTTAGAGCCACCAAATCTAGACACATTTGTTTCTCCTCTTCTTCCTCTCTTCTCTCACATTATGGTACGTGTTCTTGTGTCGTTCTACTCTTTCAACCCTCTCTCTCAGCAGTAGCATAATCAATGGAGGATAGGGTTTGTGATTTTTACCTTCCAAAGGATCAATCTCCACCGTACCCCCAACTGAAATCAACAACTCACAAGAACTAGAGTTGTGAGCTACATTTGGCTGCTTAATTTGTTAGGCTCAGTACGTTGTGGCTTGGAGCATGTTTAGTTGCCACGCAAACCCAAAATATATTGGGTTGGGGCTACTTCGAAGAAGACTTTTCATTTGTATTTGATGATTATTGTCCAATTATAGACTAATTAGGCTCACAAGATTCGCCTCGTACTTTTCACCAAATTGTGCAATTAGTTTTATTGTTTTTACCTACTTTTAGTGTTCCATGCATGCGTTAAAAGATTTGATGTGACGGACACTGTAGTACTTTTTGGGTAGCACTTTTTGGGTTGCATGGCAACCAAACATGGCTTTGGTCGTCTAAGCTCGAGCCAGCGCACACATGTATGTGGTACTACCGGCGAAAATACATAAACCACTAGTTTATTTTAAAGTTAATCATTTATTACACCTACAATTTACGATAGATCTTCGAATCAATTTGAGTTAATTAAATTAAGGTTTTGTTTAACCTAAATCAATAATTTTAGGAATAATTAAATTAGTACCATTGAAATGTTTATAGATCCAGATAATCGCACAACAATTCGCCACTCTTTTTTTTTTTTTTTTTTTTTGACTCACAACAATTTGCCACCGATCGAGAGAAGACGCAGACGGCATACGTATTGCTGTCGCCTGTCGGTGGTGTGGATCCGACCGTTGGCCGGCCGCCGTCGTCGTCGGAGTGCTGCCAACCTCCCCAACGCTACGCAGGCAATGGTATTAATGCCGGTGAGGCTCATCGTCGTCGTCATGACACGAACAAGTCCACCTACCTACCATCACCTAGCGGTCCCGTCGTAGTACACTGTAGGACACGTGTAGGGTCGTCGTCGGCGCTGCTCAACGATGTGCTGCAACCGGAGCATCATGGAGCTGCAGCGCTCGGTCTTGTTTTGGCTGGTTTTTTTCGTCTGATTTCAGCTCACATAACACTACTGAAAAGATCAGCCGAACAGGTTGTCCCCACGCCGCACGCAAGTATATATGTTTACTGCTTATTACAACATGTTTTCCCATCTGACATACTTATCCACCTTCTTTTGCCAAACTAGTACTACTGCTAGTACTTCATAAACAATTTCAAGACATGGTGAAAATCGATTTTTAGAGATAGTTTTCAAAGCTGCTGGGCGTCCAACATGACCATGGCCAAGGTATTCAATCAAACCCACTGCACACGAGCTTACGACGCATGATCTGAAATGACCATCACCCAAGCCAGACAGATCGAGGTAAATGTACTTCTGTCTGGGTGGAAGCTATCCTATTTTCAACCGAGGATAGCTTGGGGTCAATTGGTTCTGGTTGATGGTAATTTGTTCTCGAGAGAAAAACACCGTTGAATAACTAGCTGATAAGCACTAATGGTCGTTGTTGTTGGGCTTTAAGCAACATTTGAAATGGTTCACATGAAACGGATATGGGCCGAATTAAATGGGCGATTAAAACAGTTATATGAAGTAGGAAGGAAAAAGTCCGGATTCACTCCCCAACTATCACAAAGTTTACTTTTCCCTCCTCAACTCAAAAACCGCATATCGCGTCCCTCAACTTTTCAAACCATGCAAATTACCTCCCTCGGCGGTTTTGAAGGTGGTTTTGCTACAGTAACCGTGGTTTGCTACAGTGCCAGTGGGTTTGCTACAGTCACAGTATCTTTGCCTTTTCTTTTTTTTAAATTCGATTGAATCTTTAAAAATCATAGTAATTTATAGAAAAATCATAAAATAAAAATCCAATTTTATTGGAGTCCACATGATTAGATCTACATAGTGAATATATAATATGATATGCTTCAGTACAAAGTTTTTGCTACGAAGGTTTTGTCTTTTTTTTTTATATTTATAATTCGTAGTTTAACTTCTATAATTATTTTGTTAGACAAAAGCACACCATATTATATATTCACCGTGTAGATCTACTCATGTGGAGTCTAACAAAATTAGATTTTTTATTTTATGATTTTTCTGTGATTTACTATGATTTTTTAAAGATTCAGCTATATAAATTAAAAAGAAAAAGACAAAATCTTTTTAGCAAAAACTTTATACTAAAGCATATCAAATTATATATTCACTGTGTAGATCTAATCATATGGAGTCCAACAAAATTGGATTTTTTATTTTATGATTTTTCTATGATTTATTATAATTTTTCAAAGATTCAACAAGATTTTTTTAAAAAGAAAAGGTACTGGTACTGTAGCAAACCCACTGGCACTGTAGCAAACCACGGTTACTGTAGCAATCCACCTTCAAAACCGCTCGAGGGAGGTAATTTGCATGGTTTGAAAAGTTGAGGGAGGTGATATGTCTGGTTTTCGAGTTGAGGGAGGAAAAGTGAACTTTCGTGATAGTTGGGGGAGGGAATCCAGACTTTTTCCAAGTAGGAATATGCCGCATGTACGGCCCATGCTAAAGCTTCGGCATGCATATGCCTCGGCTGGACAATAGAAAGGCCTGCGATGCAGGCCCACACAAAGCCCAATCATTGCTTTTCCAGTTCCTTACCCTACACTCTGTCCCTTAAAAAGTATCGTCTGCATTTTCTAATAAATAAAGTTTACTAAATACATATTATATATATTTATTTGTAATATATAGTATCATTGTACAGATATTTGAACCTAGTTTTTTTTATCAAATTTATTTGGAGATAAAATGCGATACATATTTCGTAGAAATATAGTCAAACGTGTGGCATCGTATGCCAAAATGACACTCTTTAATGGATGGAGGGAGTACCACAAAAAGGACTGTGTGCAAGCATTCACCCAGCAAGTATGTGACTCTGATCCTTCTCAATTACCATTCTCATCTAACCTTTCAGTTAGGGCTAGGGTGTGTTCTTGTCTACTGGTTTAGTGAATGCTTGCATTGGAGAGCGTTAAATTCAAGATATTATCAAGGATTTCATTTCAAGAATTCTATACCCATGATGCCCTTTAGGAGAGCAACATTTTTTTTGCTCGGTCATGCAAAAGTAGTTTTGCGCGTCTTTATTTGTATTAAGGTAGATAAAGTTTAATATAACACACCTTAGCGGCCCTAGGGTGTCAGGAGAGCAGAATGAGAAGTTAAAAGATATATAATTGGTAAGATTGATCTGTCCTTTACTTCTAGTTATTGAAAATGGTAGTTGTGATGAAACTTTTTTTTTTCTTGAATACGCAAAAGATGGTAAGGTATAAGAGTTTAATATACTCCCTCCATCCTAAATTATAAGTCGTTTGACTTTTTTGACAACAAGTTTGACCACTCGTCTTATTTAAAAATTTATGCAAAATATCACTTCTGCTGTGGTTTTCTTTTATTAATAAAAGTTGTTAAAGAATGACTTAAATTTGACTATATTTGCGCAAAATTTTTTGAATGAGACGAATGGCCAAACTTGGGCCAAAAAAAAAGTCAAAATGACTTATAATTTATGATGGAGGGAGTACAAATTGAATGACCAAGGAGTGTATATTGCAGCCGGTCTAGCATACAATGGAATATAGATACTATGGGCGTGTTTGGCAGGGCAATCCAATCAAATCCATTGTTTCGGAGCTGGAGCAGTCATCTCTGCCAAACACGGTTCTTCAGCTCCAAATTAAGAGTCTAGCTCTACGGTGGAGTTGTTCTGTGGTGGAGCAGCAACTCCAGAGCAGGTCTGGCAGAGCTGGAGCCTTGCCAAACATGCCCTATTTTTTCTCCAGGCCACAAAATCCTAGGTACAGAGAGCAGCTGTCATGCTGCATCTGGTTGTTGTTGCAGGTGTGGTGTGTGGTGTTGTATATATGGACAAAGATGTAGGGACATATAGTAGCAGCGATTTAGCGAAGATCAGCACACACACATATACATGTCATTATATAGATCCGTAGCATACAGAGAGCACCCATTGCATGCAACAGCAATATGCATGCAGCACAATTATTTCTACAAGTTTCCATGATTTACTTTAGTAACCACCAGCCTAATATTGCAATGATGGCATATGATGCATCTATAGAGCGATCGAGAGCGGTTAAATAAGGTCAATGATTCACTGAAGCTGACAGATCGACAAGGACCCATCACTCGATCATCGATGAAAATTAAACATCATGCTTATATAATTCACACAAAAAGCTAGTACTAGTACTCATTATTCAGAGACGTGTGCCAAAGCAGCAAGCTTAAAGGCAGTAGACGAAAACAGAAAGCCAAGGAAACCCAAGGACAGACACACATGGAGTGCTGCTCCTTCCTGCTACACACACACACACACGTACGACTGGAGGTACACGACGACAGAGAGAGGTGATGTAAATCAACGAGGAGTGATCACTAAACAGGTGCATGATCTACTCCTTTATGTATCTATCTCATCCATCACACGAACATAAGAATCAGACTGCACACAAGCGCTGATCCGACGACCCAGCCAACGAGCATGCATATGGCACTGCAGCAATGCTACCTTTCTCTTCTGTCTGATCGATCGATCCATCAGTTGATCCTGCATGTACATAACACGAAACATATTAATCCATGGTTAGCACACTTATTAGCAGAAACAAAAGTTACTCATCATCGATCAGTACTGTGACAGTGTGCATATGAATGAACATTGGACAGTGGACAAAGGACTCGATCGATCAGCGGCCTACTTGGAGCAGTCGACATTGGGACTGATGGGCACGCCAACGGAGACGCCACACTTGCTGGGAATACTCGCGGCGTTTCCCATGCTGACGCCGCCGCCGCCGCCGAGCCTGCTGGTCATGCTCTTGAGGCAGGCGCAGGCGGCCTGGCGATCCGCGGTCGACGTCGCGCGGCTGTTGAGCGAGCGCACCCCGTTGCAGCATGCCGTGGAGGGCGCCGACGCCGTGCCCATCGCGTACCCGAGGCACGGCGCCACTGACGAGGTCACGTCGCTGCAGCTCACCGCCGCCGACGCCGGCCCTGTCAGCAGCAGCAGCGCTGCCGCCAGGACGGCCGTCGTCATCGCAGCGATGACCGGTAGGGTGAGACGTGGTGGAGCGGCCATTGTAGTTGCAAGGACAGAGGGTGTGAGCTGGGTGAGTGAGTGAGCTGGGTGGTGGTGTGGTGTGGTGAGGGGAGGGGAGTGTGGAGAGTGTTGAAGAATGGTAGCTGGATGGATGCTGTGAATCTGTGATGGATCAAGTGACGGAGGTAGGGTATAAATAGGGTCTTGGATTGGTAACTCATCATCATCACTTTTGGAGAGTTGTGTTAGCTGGAAATCTGATGATGGCCGGCTAAAGCTGGCGAGCTGATGATCGAGTCAGTGAGTGCAGGTACAGTGTTTACTGGCGCTAGCGGTGGTTGAGCACGCACCAACCAGGGGTTGGTCGTACTACGTTTGATGAATCATGAGATGCGACGAGGAGGTCGGAGATGAATGTATGCACGTACGTGAACCTGCTTCGTTTGTATTCGGACTTTGTGTACGTACAAACAAATTAAAGCCTGCAAACGTTCATCATTGTGTGGTGTCCGGCCCTGTGAACTGTGAATGTGATGCCTGTGACTACCGGCCGGGCCGCACATACACGAATGCAAAAAGTACTGTTAATGGTTGCACTTTTTTTCTTTTCTTAAGACCACACTGTTTGCACATTATTTATTAAGTAGAATAAAGTTCAAACAATAAGATACAACGGTAACTAAACCGTTACGAGATTAAACCTAACCACTACTGGATACAAAAGAACAGGGATTACAGGGGCGAAGCCCCGTTATGCGTAGGTGGTGCACCGGCACCAGACAAAAAAGTATAATTAATACTAATTAGCTGGTTTGACCATATAAATTAGTTGAAATTAAATGCACTTATATAGAGCTGTCATAACAGTGCACCACCGTAGATTCTAAGGTAGTTTTGCCCCCAGGGATTACATGTTGACCAATTTGCAATAACGATCCCACCGTAAAATTCGGGTTAGGCATGCTTCGTCGCTAAGGCCCTCAATGTTGAGGTCCATGGCGGAGAGGTCGAGGGCTCCATTAAGAAGAGCTTCAAAACGGCACCGCTTAGCCGGCGGCAGGTCACCCTCGAAGATGGCCTTGACCTTGTCCTCAACGGTAGCCGGAGCCTCTCCCGCGTCCACCTCCATGCCCATCTTCCGAAGCAAGAGCATCCGGGCCTCGCAGTCACATTAGCATCCCTTGGTCGCTACGCGATACGACCGCTACGACGCAGACGGGGTGGAGGCTGGAGTGCACGCCGGACGCAGCGCGGCCCCGACTTGAGAAGTGGCGATTCCAACGGGATGCACACCACATCTTCAATCTCTTGCTGTCGGGACCTCTGGCCCTGCGAGGCGATGACAACCTCGTCCTCGGTGGAGGCGGCTCCGAGAGAGCAACAGGTTCAAACTGCACCGATGGGGCCTCTTCGAACGTCGGCAACGACGGGCCAGAGGTCGTAAACTCCGCCGCCACTAGGCCACTTCTTGTTCGCTCGAACTTTTCAGTGCTCTATTACCGTGATTTTCTCTTGTAACAAAAACTCACACAACCTTCGTCAGCTGAACAGCCCAAACGTCGTATATACATACATTGCTCTACTATCAGGTACGTATACATATCATTCGTAACAAGATGCATCCTCGCTCGCTCGATCGATCGATCTGACGACGGTTGGTACGTGTTTGGAACACCAACGACGTTTTACTACTGCTATAGCTGAAACGTGGCAAGCAACGACATGGTTGACCCACAGTTATAACTGCCTTCAATTGTCATGTCGCCGATCGTACCACGCATCATGCAGTAGATAGAATTGCATGCAGCTGTTGGTGGCAGAGGAAAGCAAAAGTGCACAATTAAGTTTGCCTTTACATTAGCTTTATTTTTGCAGCACATGCATTCAATGTGTAACATTGTTGGCATCTTGATGATAGCCTCAAAATTCTGGTGAGGTAGTTGCCTGCAGCCATATGCATGAACCAACCAACCTGCCTCCCCTCCGCCCTCTAGCTACACTAATTAGTGTGTAATTTTAGCATTCTAAATCTGCCTCAACCGGTCCATTTCTTCTAATCTCTCCAATCTCTTGCACTCACCCTAGCAGCTACCTCTCTTTCTCTCTCACACACCACACCCAATCCCTTGACCAACCTACGTCATACAACCACTTTTAGCGTCTTGCATTGATTGTCTCGGCTTAGGAGGTCAGACTTAGAGCATCTTCAAGATGTTTTCAAATGTATTAAACTTATTTCACCTAATTGTCTGATTTTTATTTTATATGACATGACACTTTCAAGAACAATGCCCAACTTCCTACTAGTCCAACTATAATGTTTGTGTCTGTGTATCTGTAATTAGCGTTGTACTGTCTAATCTAAAAAAAAAAAAGATGCAGGCTTTCGAATCTTTGGTGCTAGTTCAAAGACAGATAAACAATGTTGAGTCGAGGGATGAAGGCCTCATTGTTTTTTTTTGAGCAAATATGAAGGCCTCAGTTGGGCTGTTGCCCATGAAGTAGTGGGCTGGTCCTACTTATTTTCCTCTGTTTGTGTGTCTGCTTACCTCTTATACTATTGGGCCTTCCCTGAGAGAAAAAATCGGGCACATGAAACTAATTCGGAAATGAACCATCAGCTTCGGGCCGTGCACACGGGATTGGTTTTGAGTTTTCACATGTAGCAAAACTAATAAAAGCTCATATATATATACATAATACTTGTAGTTATTATCAACTTAGAAACGGCCTGCATTTGTGTTTGTTTGTATGTATAGGTATATGAACTATGATAAAAGACCTGTGTTCGAGAAAATGATAAAAGACCTGTACTTGTGATTTATTTACATATATTATTTGAATTAGTTTAGTACAAGGTCATCACTTCCTCATCGGCTGCATCATAGTAGCATCAGTAGTATTAAGCAGCCATACACGGCACACGCATGCACTGCATCATCGAGCTTTACTTATTGATTGTTCTCATGATCCTTATTGCTTACTAGTAGCATATCTTACTGCACCCTGCAATCACAACAAAAAAAATGTCTAGCAAGGACGACAAAGATCGTTGAGGACAGGGTGATGCATGGATCCATGGAGAACAAATGAAATGAAAAAACTAACGAACAACAGTTACGTACTTGGAGCAGTCGGTGGTGTAATGCTATTGGCCAGTCGGGTCCTTTAGTACACCACTCTAGGCTCCACCGTTTTAGCCAGGTGATTTTTGTCACTGTTCAACCTGCGTGGCTTACGGCAGCTCTGCTGTTGGCCAGTCGGGTAGTGTAATTCTCACTTCTCTTAATGAAACACGTGCATCGCACGATTTCGAAAGAATATATGGGTCTTGAGTTATATAACACATGTATACTAGTGTATTACTACACTAGTATAAAAATTTGATTCTTCTTTTAAACGCCACCGTGAAATTTATGAAATTTTGGCAAACCACGTGTTTAGCCTGACCCCAAAGACACTTTATCCTGGGCCGCCACCGGGGTTGACACACCACGAAAAGTTTAAGGACCCGATTTGTATTTTACTCATTTCTTTTTCTTCATGTGACAAACAAAAGCACCTAGGGATGAGAGCCGAAGGTCGGAAGCAATCACCAATGGGCTGGTCCTACTTATTTTCCTCTGTTTGTGTGTCTGCTTACCTCTTATACTATTGGGCCTTCCCTGAGAGAAAAAATCGGGCACATGAAACTAATTCGGAAATGAACCATCAGCTTCGGGCCGTGCACACGGGATTGGTTTTGAGTTTTCACATGTAGCAAAACTAATAAAAGCTCATATATATATACATAATACTTGTAGTTATTATCAACTTAGAAACGGCCTGCATTTGTGTTTGTTTGTATGTATAGGTATATGAACTATGATAAAAGACCTGTGTTCGAGAAAATGATAAAAGACCTGTACTTGTGATTTATTTACATATATTATTTGAATTAGTTTAGTACAAGGTCATCACTTCCTCATCGGCTGCATCATAGTAGCATCAGTAGTATTAAGCAGCCATACACGGCACACGCATGCACTGCATCATCGAGCTTTACTTATTGATTGTTCTCATGATCCTTATTGCTTACTAGTAGTATATCTTACTGCACCCTGCAATCACAACAAAAAAAATGTCTAGCAAGGACGACAAAGATCGTTGAGGATAGGATGATGCATGGATCCATGGAGAACAAATGAAATGAAAAAGCTAACGAAAAACAGTTACGTATTTGGAGCAGTCGGTGGTGTAATGCTATTGGCCAGTCGGGTCCTTTAGTGCACCACTCTAGGCTCCACCGTTTTAAGCGTGATCTTTGTCAGTGTTCAACCCAGCGTGCTGCTTACGGCAGCTCTGGCTGCTGGCCGGTCCGGGTAGTGTAATTCCCACTTCTCTTAATGAAACACATGCATCGCACGATTTTTCGAAAGAATGTATGGGTCTTGATTTATATAACACATGTACACTAGTATAAAAATTTGGATTCTTCTTTTGAACGCCACCGTGAAATTTATGAAATTTTGGCAAAACCACGTGTTTAGCCTGACCCCAAAGTGACACTTTATCCTGTTTCTCCGCAGCTGGGGTTGACACCACGAAAAAAGTTTAAGGACCCGATTTGTATTTTACTCATTTCTTTTTTCTTCATGTGACAAACAAAAGCACCTAGGGATGAGAGCCGAAGGTCGGAAGCAATCACCAATGGGAAGGAAGCAAATGAAGTATAAATTCAGGTTTTATTATACATAAATGCAAATGCAAGGAGAAGGAACAATACATACAAACACACATACTACACACATACGCACTAGAGCTGGTGTTACAAGCGCAGCAGCACTAATTTATTAATGAAAGGAATAGTAGTCAGACAAAGCAGGACTGCAGGAGGAAGCAGCATGAGCTTGAGCGCTAGACGCAGTGGCAGGCTGTTATTCAGGAGACAGAGGCAGACCGCCGCAGACCGTGGCGTGGCCTGTAACTGGAAGAAGCGCCGTGGGCGGCTCCGGCTCCGGCCCTAGGAGTTATCGCCGGTTCTTCCAGTCCACCTTGCCACCTGCGGATGCCGGCGTGAGACAGCAGGGCCCAGACATGGGTGATGAACTCGCCGCCCTGTGCGAGGCGCTGCATGTGCTCCTCCGTGTTCTCGGACGGCGCGGCGTAGACCAACGCCTTCACCCAAAAGCCTGCCACCTCCTTCCAGCGCTCGGACGGCGGCTTCCTCCGGAGCTCCTGCCCCAGCTGCACCCCCGTCGTCGAACGGGCGGTCCATCCACAACCTCTCATCTAGCATGACCCGGAGCTCCTGCAGAGGGTCGCGAGTATCAATTTTGTCCATTGCCGCCAGCAGCTTGTCCTCCCCGCTGCCGCCTCGCCGCACTTCCCTTGCCCGCCGTGCAACTGCATCGTACACCTTCTTGGTGTCCACCGGCGGCCCAGGGAGTAGCTCTGGCACTGAAGCCACCAGGTAGGCGCAGTACTTGGACAGAGCCGTGGCCACACGATGATCCTTCTCCACAGCTGCCCTTTCAGCGGCTGTGCTGCAGCTCTTGAGGAAGCCCTTGTCGTCGTGCCGCTGCGCCAACTCGCAGTAACACGTGGCGACGTGCCAGGTCAGCACGCTGGATGTGTACTTCTCAGCAACCGAGAGCTTCCTACGGGCAATAGATTCAAGGACAGCAGATTCACGATAGGAATGAGAGCGCGTCTTACGGAGAGCAGGACGATTATATTTGGAACTGAGGTGAGCAGATTCATTATCTGAACGCTTGCTTATCTGTTCAATCCTCCTCCTTTCATCACCAACCGTTGGAGATGGCCAAGCACTTGCGTCGTCAGACCTGATCTCGCTAAGGAAGCCAGCAACAGATGCCTTGATATCAGAGTGCAGCTCAATGGTGGTGTCCCCTGTGCCGCTGCCGCAGAGAGCCTCCAGGAGCTCTCGCCCCACACAGCAGCCCAAGCATCCCCGAGACGATGGAACAATACTTGCGTGACGCCGACGCGCATGTTGATTCTTCTGCTGGCCTGGTGAAGCACTGCAGGCAGCCGCCGGTTGGTTCCACCATTGAGTGCTGCCCGAGCTTGCCCTGCCATAGGTAGCTCTCAAACCAATTGATCCTGAGAAGATGCGCTCTCAACCTCAGGCACCACCCCCTTTTCAGATGGATCCCCTGCTCCAAATCACCTCCCTGCTGCTGCTTCACCTCTGCCTCCGCTTGATCTTGTCTTCTCCTCTGCTTCTGCTTTACCTCTGCCTCCTCCTCTTGTTTCCTCCTCTTTCTTGCGCAATCACACGCAAAGGCAACTCTGGCCCAATTCGAGGTCCAACAGCGCAGCAGCTGAACCACCTGCAGCAAAGCCAGGGACACAAGGATGACTCCGGTGATAACAAGGTCTGCTGTTGTGGTGCCCACGACTGCAGTGCCATGGCCACCACCCCAACGGACGGTCCTCGTCCCAGGCATTGCAGCAACCACCCCAACAAAACATATCCCAACCAATGAAGCCAACACCCAAATACTAGCAGTTTTTGCCTCATAGTAATGCATGAAGGCGTTGCTGGTGAACAAGATGTCATATAGGAAAGCCAACTCGACCTCGACCACCTTGAAGGCCCACTCCATGACCCCATCTTGGTCCCCTTTCAACTCAAAACCAGTTGGACGACACTGACTTGTCAAAAATCATTGTTTCATCGTCTTCCTCGACCCCAAGTAAACGCAGTTGCAGCATATGAGACAGAGACAAGGAGAGGCACACATCACGGATGTCGGACCTTAGCTCACCACCTTTGTACATGGAATTTATTGCCTGCACCTTGACTGCTACATCAGTTTTGGTTTCATCAAGGGGTAAATGGACCATCAACTTCTTTTCCCTAGTAAAATATCTTAGCCCCACAATAAATAGCTCACTATCTTGGGTGTCTCTGATTACGTTCCGCATTCTGCCTGGCAGCAAAAGAGCCATTGACTTATGAAAGCCCTTGAGCAAAGTGATGGCAGATAGAACGCAAATGGCTATGTTTCCAATATCACTAGAAATGCTTGATATACTCATCAGCAGGACATATCCACAGTAGAGGAAAAGCTGATACAACATCTTCCAGACCTGGCTCTTGTTGTCAAAGCTGAACATGGTGACCGAGTCGACACAGCAAAGGAGGGCGAACAAGGATACGGCCCATATGGGATACATCTCACTCTTCACCGGCGAAGACTGCATCAGGCCAATGCTATATGTCCCTAGGGACAAAAATAACGCATTTGCAGCCAAGAAGCCCTTTTGGAAGATCCAACTGTTGGACCAACGGCGGCAGGACCCACAGGTTGCGAGGAAGAAGGAGATTGCAATAGCCACCAATGCTAATGCCTCAATACGGAGCACTGTGCCCCTTGGATTCATCCACAGACCTCTCAGCTTATGCATCAAGGTTGTTGACGTTGCGTTTCCAATGTGCTGCACCACACTCCCCATGCGGCGATAATCACCCTTGAAACAAGACAAGGCATTGTGTAAGGAACGACGCGGTATACTAGAGCATTGTCAGACTTCATCAACATATGAGTTGTCACTCTAGAATTTATCATGTTATTTTTTCATTACCATTTATCAGATTGCACTGTGGCCCACTATGAAAAGAACGATCAGAAATGAATAGAACTTTCTCGGTTTATTTTTGTAAATGCATATTTTTATAATCAGCCAATTTCACTGATGTTCCTGATTGAACAAAAGCAAAACACCAGATTCAGATCTCTTCCAACTCAAAATTCAAACATAAAATGCATGTCAAAATTGAAGGTGAAATCGATTTCAAATGCTAATACAAATGTTCAAATTCCTGAATCAGTTAAGTAAAAAAAGGGTTAGTACATCCTTCTGAAAAGTCAGAGATCGATTCTTTCCCAAAACAACAAATAATATGAAAACACAGAACTAGATGGCCGAGCATCATTATTTTCAAAACACAAGTGGATCTACAGATTTTATGACACGGATTTTTGCGCTTTTCTATTTATGTGACAGATAAATTAGTTTTTGTTGCAATAAAGAAATAGGTTATCGTGAGCAAAAGAATAAGTTGGTCTTTGTGACAGTCTCATACCATGCTCCTGCTTCTTTGCTCCAAGCCGAGTTGAGCTCTCCTCTGTCAGCCCAAAGTGTAGCCTGGAAATGTTACCAAGATGGAGGAGGAGAGATGGAGTAGGTTTCAAATGTGAGCAAATTAAACAACTGACTACCCGGCCGAGCTGCTTTTCATATATGCTCTTATATTGGAAACTTTATGCGTTGCTATTCACTCACGTATTCTCTCGTACTTTTGATTCCCGATATCTTTCTTAACCGTCGGTGCATTGTGGGAATCTTTTAGTTGCTTGTGTTACCCACTAGTCACCCGTACCGCAGGAATAAGAAGTCTTTCGACGGGACAAGGGATGACTGTCCGGCGCCACAGTACCTCAATGGGATGCAGATCTTTCAAATATAGAAGAAATAAAAAAAAACTAATCGCACAGTTTGCTTTGTAAATTGCAAGACTGTAACACCCCAAAACCACAAACCCTCTGGGATGCTACTAAACATCACAAAAACTAGCCAAACATACTAAATAAATAAACGACAACACCTCCTTTGTAATTATAAGCAACACAGAAGTGAGAACAAATATAAGCCACATATTAACCACAGTAGCATTAAATAAACATCCAAGAGCAAAAGGAGTCTTAAAAACAATGCCGAACTCCTACCGCCCCAACTATAATGTTTGTGTATGTTTGTCTGTAATTAAAAGAAAATGCAGGCCTCGAATCTATGGGTGCTAGTTCAGAGGCAGATAAAAAAAAATCAAATTATGCATTCATTTTCATCCATGAATTATCTTTTCTTTGGAATTTCTGGGTATAAACAGTGTCAAGATTTTTTTTACAAGAGATAAACAGTGTTGAGCCGAGGGATGAAGGCCTCAGTACGTAGTTGGGCTGTTACCCATGGAGTAGTGGGCTGGTCCTACTTATTTTCCTCTGTTTGTGTGTGTTGCTGCTTACCCGTCACCTCTTATACTATTGGGCCTTCCCTGAGAAAAAAATCTGGCCCATGAAACTAATTCGGAAATGATCCACCAGCTTCGGGCCGTTCACACTGGGCTATTTTTGAGTTTTCACTTGTAGCAAAACTAATAAACCTCATACATACTGTAGTTATCAACGTAGAAATGGCATGCATGTGTGTGTGTGTGTATGTGTATATATGGTATATAATATGAACTATGATAAAAAGACCTGTACTTGTGATTGATATATTTGAACTAGTTTGTACATAGTACAAGGCCATCACTTTCTCATCGGCTGCATCATATCAGTAGCATCAGTAGTATTAAGCAGCCACAGACGTCCATAGACGGCACACGCATTGCACCTCGATGTATATCATGCATCATCGAGCTTTATTGTTCTCATGCTCCTTATTGCTTACTAGATACTATCTTACTGCACCCTGCAATCACAACGAAAAAATGTCCAGCAAGGACGACGAAGATCGTCATTGAGGGTAGGATGATGCATGGAGCTAGCCATGGATAACAAAATGGAATGAAAAGCTACCACACAACATCAGTTACGTACTTGTAGCAATCGGTGGTGCGGCTGATGGGGTAAGGTATGGCGACGCCACACAAGCCAGGGATGGCGGCGACGAGGTCAGGCTTGAGCGCGCCCATGCTGGCGGTGACCTGCTTGAGGCAGTTGCAGGTGGCTTGGCGGTCGGCCGCCGTGCCGGCGGCCGCGTTCAGGCTCTTGATCCCATTGCAGCAGGCCTGACCGGGCGCAGGCGTGGAGGCCCCCGCCGCGCCCATGGCGTAGCTGATGCAGGGGGTCAGGTCCCGCACCACCTGCGCGCATGTCACCGCGCCGCCGCTCACCGGCGCTGGCGCCGTGCCGGCGATCACCACCAGGAACGCCACCAGCAGTACAGCGGCGACCACTGCCTGCTGCTGCTGATTGGCAGGGCGAGCCATATGGTGGTCTTCTTGGTCTCGGTAGTTGTTGATCTGGTCTGAGTCTCTGATCTCTGAGCACACATGAGAAGTGGTGTTTATATAGGGAGAAGTGTAAGGCATTTTTCCATTTCTTTTCCTTAACTTTGGGTGCAAAGAAAAGAACGCATCCTTAATCTCATGCGTAACGTCTCCATGATTTAGAGAGCGTTTTACAATGATCTCCCTTTTTACCGGCCTCTGCCTTTGGCCGATTCATCGATCTGAGCACACAGTAGATGCATGATGATGATGAGTTGGGAGAAAGTATGTAGTAGTGGGTTTTTGTTTGTGATTAATTCGATCAGCATACTTATGCAGAGTGAGGTTATTAAGCAGTGATTACTGATTAGTGAGGCACTCCATCTTCAGTTTAACAACGAAACCCTAACATATTTAGCTGCTAATACTTGCCCTCAGCTCTTAATTTGGATCCAAGCGGATCCGGCTAATAATTATTTGATGGCTAGTGGGCAAAACCAGCTAATAGTTAACTATGACTAATATTTGCTACGAGCTATTAGCTCGCTAACTATTAGCAGCTAATAGATCGAAATAGGGCCTTGATTTTCCACTAAGCACTCATTTTATTTCCGTGAAACCTTTGGAAGATCAAAGTAGTGTAAGATTAGAGAGCGTTTTATCAGAATTAAAGTTGGTGGCGATGGCGTAGGATCTGGGTGGTGCAGGCAGCAGGCTAAGTTTTTTTTTTCCTTACTTTTTTTTTTCTGAAATAAAAGACTAAAACAGGCAGGAGTTCTGCCCTGGATTAAGGATGAACTAAGTTTCAGTTTCAGTTTCAGTTGCAGTCAGGTTGCGCGAAACTGCGAGAGTTAGTCCATACATGGCGTGGTAATAGTTTGACGATGAACTCATGCACGTTTCATTTCATCTCTAGATTCTCTACTGATCTCATCATCATTCATCCACTAATAAATAGAGCCACTACGATAAATAAACTGAAAAACGAAATATTGCACCACTAAATAGTTACCTGGGACGATTGAAGTACGCACATACGCATTCATCATGGCATGGATGATCCGCAAATTTCAGGCTATGCTTCATTGCTTCAGATTGGACGGTGCTACAAGCCGGAATGCAACCTCCGATCCGTCAGTGTGGAACATGCACGTCCATACAAGCCAGTGGATGGACGGACACACTTGTTTGGTTGAGTTGGTGGCTGACATTTCAGACCTGTACCTAGCATAAATACATGGAATGGTACCAGTACCACACCACACATGCATATAGTATATGCATCAATGCGACGATGCGGTTCGATCCTGACAAATATTGATATCATAGAAGATGCACGCACGCATGAACTAGGAGCACGTATCCTCATAGCTTTCAGAGGTTGTTCACAGGACAACCCTTTCTGTACATGGCTCCAACAATCAAATGTTTCTTTTGCTCGTCCTCTCTTGCGAGCCCGCAGTCTATATTATTTTCCTAGAACAATGCAGCCCACTTCACTGAACTCCTGAGCACATTTTTTTACTACCATGAACTGTGACTCTCGATCAGAACGTGACCTTAATGCCCTGTTGCTTGACTAGGTTGTTTTTCTACTTCCAATCGCGACTCCTCTTGATCCGACAGCACTGCTCCAAGCAGAACAGAGGTGGGGGGCCGGGGGCAGAATGATTTGCCCTGTTTTGAGCACTACAGACTACAGAGAATAATCCAACTATAATTAAGTATGCATTGAGTACAAGAGATTGCATCATCACTAGAGCTAAAGTATAGGTAGCTTTTGGACAATGTTGCAACCGAAGTTGTTGATGATAACAAAGAAAAAGGGGCTTACCACAGTGTCTTGGAAACAGTGCTGCCGGATCAAGAAAGTTTTAGGACTTTGGACATTCCTTTGGAAATAGAAAGGTCCATCTTCAGTCGCACTTTTTTTGAAAACCAGCACCCAAGAGGGCTCCTGCAGTTCAGACTGATCATTGCTCCGTGCAGTTTGTGGCAAATGTATTTGGTTATCTATCTTACATGAACTTGACTGTGTGCAGCATGCTTTGAACCACTGCATCCTATTACCCTTGTTCTCAGATGTTCAACATCATCCCACCGTTCTACTTCTGCATACGCATTCGATACTGTGATAACATCCCCATCATCCATTGGCATCAACTGACGCATTTTGTTAACAGCTTTGTCAGCAAGGTCAAAGTGCCCATGCACTCTGCATGCAGCCATAACCATCTTCCACAGCACAGAATTTGCCTTGATGGGCATATCCTCGATCATTTGATAAGCCTCATGAACTTTACCATAGCGGCAAAGCATATCGATTATACAGCCATAGTGCTTCACACTTGGCATGATTTTGTAGTCTTCGATCATGCTCCTGAAATACACTCTCCCCTCATCCAATAGGCCGTTGTGGCTGCAAGCAGTCAGAACACCCAAAAATGTGACATGATCAGGCTCAGTATCCATAAGATCAAACAGCTTAAGGGCATCATGTGAGTGGCCATGAACTGACAACCCAACAATCATCGCGTTCCAGCACGTGACATCCCTGATTGACATGCTGTCAAAGACTTGTCTAGCAAGCTTCAAGTTGCCACATTTCTCGCGTACATATCAACCAGCGCGTTGCCAACATACCCATCAGCTGTGATGCCTTTGCTCTTAAGGTAATAGTGGATTCCCCTCCCCAGCTCTAGCTTGCCCACCTCTGCACAAGCCCCAAGAGCCGACACCACTGTCAGCTCCGTTGGTTCGATGCCATTCTTCTGCATATCTCGGAAAACGTCAAGTGCTCGGCTACACATCCCGAGCTTTGCATATCCACTAATCAATGAGTTCCAAGATATGACATCCCTCTCAGGCATATCTCTGGAAATCCTCGCTGCCTCAGCCATATCCCCAAGCCTCACACTTCGCATGACCTCACAGTTCTACCATGAGATGTTCCTTTCTGGAGTTTCCTGGGAGACACTCTCTGCACCCTGCAAGTCTCCAGAGGCATCATGAGCCACAACAAGTGCATTCCAGGAGACAGCATTCTTGACAGGCATTTCATCGAACGCCTTCCTCGCCTCACCCAGACGACCGAACTTGCCATACATGGACACGAGCGCGTTCTGCACGTACCGATCCTGCCCGCATCCCAGCTTCAAGACGCGGCAATGCAGCTCGGCGCCCTTGGCAGCAAACACGGCGGCGCGGGCGCGACGGCTGAGCCTGAACGCGCGGGCGCAGGACTTGAGGAGGGCCGGGAAGGCGGGGGAGCGGGGTGGGGAGGGAGAGGGAGGAGACGTGGTTGAAGAGGGCCAGCGAGGCGGACGGGGCGGGCGAGGAGGAGAACGCGGAGATCACAGGGCAGAAGAGGGACGGGGAGAGCACGCACGGAGGCGCGGCGAGGAGGAGGGAGAGGGATGACGGGGAGGTGGGTGGGAGGTGCGAGAGGAGAGCGGCGAGGAAGGTGGGGTGGTGGAGGAGGCCGAGCTTGGTGAGGAGGGCGTGGAGTTGGTGGCCTGTGGCGGCGGCGGAGCTCGAGCTTCGACGGGGAGGCGCCGGAGGAGGCTGACTACGGCGGCCGGAGTGTACGGGTCCGGTGGCGCCGGCGATTGCATTTTTTTTTTTTTTTTTTTTAGGGGAACACCACTTTATTTATTCATGGTGACTAACATGATTACAAACGCCCGTGGGCGGTTCTAACCGCCGGACATGTCCCGCCCTGTCTCCAAACATAAAGAGCTTCTAAATTATGTTATGAGCGTCAACATTTGATCGCCTATTTTCATGTACAAATTCCATCACTAGGAAAGCCCCGGCTCTTTCTTTGATCTCCCGCACAATCGACCATACCGCCCCAACCGGGCCCTTCGTGTTCCGAATCAAATTCTCGCAATCCGAGGCACACCCGACCGAATTCAAATTCAAGTCCGGCGCAAGATCAATTCCTTCCCTAAGCAAAGCGCCTCGGCGGTCTCCGGATCGCTGATACCTTCCACCACGAGCACCGGCTCCCGAACAATCCACTTCGATCCCTAGCAATGGCCGCCATGGATGCCGCCCTACTCTTTTTTTGATATTGCAAAGATCGGTGTTTATCTTGACAAGGTACCTTCTCCCGGCGGTAACCATCGAGCTCCTCCTGACGGACCACGTCTTGGGCTTCGGAGGTGTAATCTCCTGAGCTCCTCACAATATTTGTTGATAAAAACATGAGTTGACAAGGGGCTCGATATATCCGTTCATGAATTGCCTTCCTCCTCGAGTACCGTGATTGCCCATAGAGTGACAAAGAACCCGACCGCATCACTATGCGGTAGGGTTTCAAACAAGTTCACTATCCAAACCTCTCGCATCAATTTCCCGTGAGTTGCACAAGTGTTCGACTATTTCTTCCCGCCGAGTGCCCACACACATTTTGCTAAATTACACTCTATCGTGGAGTGTCTCCATGAATCGATCTCCCGCATATTGCACACCGCTATCTTCTCGCCATATTCCTGCGGTTCAAGATGTCGGGATGGCGGGGATACCTTGGCGAGTCTCCATAAGAAGATACTCACCTTCGCCGCACCTTAACCCGCCACAATGATCGCCATTCTCCTTCTCGCTTTCTCTCCTCGACCTTGATGCACGCTTGGCGGAGAATTCCGCAAACTCAAAGATCCTATATGCTGATCTAACCGTGAATGCACCATCTTTCTCATAATACCACGCCCGAAAATCATCCCGTACCGCGGGCTCAATGGAATATTCAGGATAACATCCGTATCCAAATAAGCGTGAAGAATTGTTCGAGCTTCGTCGATCCCATGAAGCTGCGGGTATGATTGATAAGGTCACTTACCCAAATAGGAGGGTTTGCAACCGAAACTGAATCGGTCGTCGTATACCGTCAACCGGTAACCAGTCATCATTCCATATATGCGTTGATTCTCCATTCCCAATTCTTCTTATCGGACCTTGCTTTAGCACCTCCCTTCCTTCCGTGATGGAGCGCCCGATTTTAGATGGAGCCGAGCCCGCCTAGCATCCGTAAACTCTTTCTCGGGAAATAAAACAGACTTTAAGCACTCTAGCACTTAACGATGTCGGTTCCTTGAGCACTCTCCATGCTTGTTTGGCAAGCAAGGCTAGATTAAAGAGCTCAAAATCTCTCAAACCCAAACCTCCAAGGAACTTCGGCATAACAATGTCATCCCATGCTACCCAAAGATGTCTTCCTCTTGCCTTCTTTGCTACCCCACCGTAAAACTTCTCACCGCACTCGTAAGATGTTGACATAAACCCCTAGGTAGCTTAAAACATGACATAGAGTAAGTGGGGATCGCTTGCACGACCGATTTGATCAAGACTTCCTTTCCACCAAATGATAAACACTGCTCCATCCAGCCCCGGATTCTCGCCCACACTCTATCTTTTAAGAACTTGAAAGCACCGTTGGATGAAACTCCAACGCCCTCAAGGCATGCCCAAATATTTCTCACTAACACATTCATTCTCGCACATTGAGGACACCTTTGATTTCATCTCTCGACATCTTGATCGCACTTTTTGCAAAATGGATTGAAGATTTATCCTCATTAATTCTCGACCCGAAGCATCACAATAAGATTTCAAAGACATTATCCACCACAAATCGCGTTCTCCTATTAGCTCAAAAAAAAGTTGTCATTCATCTCGCAAAGAGTAGGTGGCTTACCATCGGTGCATGGTGCAACCTTAATTCCCTTTGAGTTCGATGACTGAACATGATTTTTAAAAGGCACGAAAGGCCCTCTCGCCGCTAACAAGAACAAATATGGAGAGATCGGATCACCCTCGGCGATACCTCTAGACGGTTTGAAAGTCTCCAAATTTTCTCCATTTAATAGAACCGAGAAAGACACCGTTGAGACTAACCTCATTACTAAATTCACCCAACGCCGATGAAATCCCAGCTGGTCATGATTGCTCTCGATAGTTCCACTCCACTCGGTCATATGCCTTCCTCATATCCAAATTTTAGTGCACAACATCCGAGATCATTCGGTTTTGCTTGCTTCATAAAGTGCAAACACTCATAAGCCGTTATAATATTATCGGTTATAAGTCTACCCGACAAAAAGCCGATTGCTCCTCCGAGATGATATCCGGTAGTACTACCTTCAATCTATTTGCAACCACCTTTGACGCAATCTTGTAAACGACATTACACAGGCTGATTGGTCTAAACTGACCCAATTCTTCTGGGCTCGCCACTTTTGGAATTAAGACGATGAACGTCTCATTGATAGAAGTCGGATCATCTTTCCCACTGAGGATTCCCAAAACCGCCGACGTAATTTCCTTACCACACGCACTCCAATGACGCCGAAAAATGTGCTTTGGGAAGCCGCCCGCCCAGCGACTTTGTTGGGAACATTTGGAACAAAGCCACTTTAACTTCCACCTCGGTAAACGGGGCCGTCGGATCTTCATTCATCGCCGGTGTCACCTTGATCGGGACCGTGTCGAGCACAGCCTTCCATGTTGCTTTGGTTCCTTCCGGGCGTGTAGAGGTTCGAAAAGAAAGCCGCCGTCATGTTCCTCATCTCCCGCACATCCGAAGTAAAATCACCATCTTGTTTCTTCTTCGGTGCTTTCACCATATTCTTTTTCCTCCTCTCGACTAGCTCGAAGATGGAAAAACTTTGTATTTTTATCACCCCGCCGCAAGCCACTTTGAATCCTTGACCTCTCGCCTCCACATAACTTCTTCACGATGGTGGAGTTCATTGATTTTTTCGACAATCTTCGCTTCAACATATGAGGGACCCGTCCTTCCCTGCACATCTTCGTAAGTTGTCCAACTCATCCTTCAACTTCTTCAACTCTCTCCTGACACTCCCAAAACTTTGCCTCTCCCAGCCACTTAGGTGGTTAGACACATTCTTCGCCGCTTGAGATCGTGCACCGAGGTTGCATCTCCTTCACTTTGCTCCATGCTTCGGATAGAGTCGAAGGGAACTCTTCATGTTCCTCCCACATTACTTCATATCTGAATCTAGCGGACTTTTTAAATGGTCGACGATCATCGGGCCTTCCAAGATAACAGATCGGCCCATGGTCCGAGGTCGCGCAGCCGCCATGTGCTGAACACTGCCGGCAAACCGAGCGAACCAGGTCCCCGTTGCTAGTGCCCGGTCCAATCTCACACGACGTAAAGTACCTCCACTCACCTTCTTTTTCGAAGGTCCAAGCACGACCGGTGTAGCCCAAATCCGCAAAGCCACACACATCCACCGCCCCTCGCGAAAGGCGGCAATCTGAGCTGCACTTCTATCTTGCACTCCCACATGCTCCGATCACGTGCAAAACTTCATTGAAATCTCCAATGCACGACCACGGAAGATGGGAGGTGGCTTTGATGAACTTCAACATCTCCCAAGTCTTGTGCCGTTTCTCCTACTTGGGCTTCGCCAGACACACGTAAATCTCCAAGGGTCGGTGTCCCCCTCGATGATTGCATCAATGTGATACCGTGAATACGGTAACAAAGACACACCGATATTATTGTTCCGAAAATACCTAGACCACCGCTACGGCCATCACTACTTCACAAAGAAAGCATTGTCATAGCCTAGTGTCTTTTTTAGACCCTCTACTGCGTGCCCTATGCACTTGAGTCTCCGGATACACGTAATCGTAGGGGTAGTTTTCTTCGCGACCGCGCGGCTCAAATAATCGCCGCATTGCCAATGCCGCGACGCTTCCAAGCCAGCAACTCATTGCTCCCCCGGCGGCGCTTCGAGAGAGCCCGCCAAATCGGGCCTCCGCCAAAGAGGTGTCCACGCCTTGCCTTCTTCCTCTCCCTTGGTGATTTGTAGGGGAGGTAAAGGAGGTATACCCGTCCCCGCTACCACCACAGCTTTGTCGGTTGCCCCATCATCCGGCTGCACCGTTGTTGGCTTTAACGGACTCGACGCCGTATCAGCCGTCTCATGGTCTTCCTTGTTCTCCTCTTCCACTTCCGACGACGCTCGCTTCCTGGAGCCCGAGTCGCTCGTCTTCGGGATCTCCTTCTCCCCCTCCGGGCCGGGGTTACGCCCCCCGAGCACCGACCCGCCCCCCCAGCCCCCACGTCCCAAACGCGGAGTTAAATCCCTGATCACCTCGACCACCACTACTGCCAACACTTCGCAGCCGCGGTGTACCCGAGGCGCCCGGGACTCCACACACTCGCCACCATCCAATCTCCAAACCGAAGATCTTCACTAGCATGCTCCCCAGTCCCGCATTCCAGGGCGCTATGGCCCATAAAGCCGCAAAAACCACAGAATCGAGGGAGCTTCTCGTCTTGACTTGAAGAACTATTCTCTCCTTCCCCGCTGGAGCGAGGGACACCACCCGACCAGCTCTATCGGCCCCCGGCAAGAGAACTCGGGCCCGATGGAAGTCCCCACTCCTGTGTTCACCGGTCTCATCTCCACTTCCTTCACCTCCCCACTTTCACCGCCACCGATTCAAGATGGATTCTGCACGGTAAAAGATGGGGTAGCTTGTGGATCCGAATCCATGCGATCACCCTATTAGGGATCACGCTTGGAACGAAGAGTCGATCCATCAAACTCTTCGAGCATCACAGTGCCCCCCGAATGACCGGGGTCCGTCCTCCATGATCTTCTTCCAATCGCCCAAGCAATGTGCCCGGACGACGAACGTGTTCTTCTCGATGTAACGGAACGTCACTTCCTTTGCGGTTCCATGCGGAGCGCATCGTGGTCTCAAGCGACGTTCTACCGAACTTCTTCCGTTGTCGGCGGCCGCCGCCATCCACTTTACTTCCGGGAGATTCTCGCGAACCTCCCGGGTCGATCACCACGCCATCCTGTTCCCGCCTCGCCGAGGTGAAGCTTCCTCGCCAGATCGTTGACATCCAGGTCATCCTTGTCACCTCCCATCCTTGAACTCTCCGCCGCCATCGCCCAAAGAACCCTAAGCCGCCGCAACGCCGAGGCCGGGAAGTCGAACAAGCCGACCCCTGGTCAGCCCAAGCGATCACAAGCGGTGTTGGACCGTCGGTGAACTAGGCCTGAAAGCACGTAGATCCCCCCGCCGGCGAGATCACCTTCGGTCTTAAACCCTAGGGCTCGGGAGCCTAGGTCGGGTCTAGTCCGGCGGAGCGCCGGCGATTGCATGGGCTCGGTGTTTGGATCACCGGCGGTGATGGGCCGTGGGTCCACTATAGCTACAGAAGCTACTTGGGTGGTGGTCTGCTACTTGTCCCGACAAGTGGGCCCGTAAGATTATTAGGGCGAGTTTGCATCCGTGCCGTGTGCTCCCATTTTCGACAAAGACCATCAAAATGTGCATGACCTTTTTTAGTAAGGATACATGATGAAAAAAGTGCATGCTCATGCAAAATTTGTGATCAAACAAATTTTTATTCAAGGATGAAAACAAAGAGAAAACTAGCCTGTAATGATACAAGCAAATTATGGGTATAAAGGAACATTTCGCTCCAACCCAATTACAAATGATTAGAGTATCTTCTTCTTCTTTTTTTCTTATAGCACAAAAATTTTGTTCAACATCAGATTTTGTATGAGCTTGTATATTTGCATCATGTACCCATACATATTTTTTTTGTTGATTTTTCATGCACATTTGATGATTTTTTTTTTTTTGTTTTGGAAATAGGATACGAACTCCCCGTTTGCATTGGGGTAAGAAGGGATAATAAGCTCCTACTAGCAAGATACAATGTGAAGATTATTGGATTGTAACAAACCCCCAAAAGATTATTGGATTGTAGCAAACATGCCCCGTGCACACTCATCTTCTCGTCACCATGTACGGTTGAACTAGACTTGATTATGGACCACACAACATGACTAGTCTGTTTTGACTTGCCTAAAAGAAACTTGAGCTTGCTAGTGCACCAGGTTTTCATAACTTTCGATCGATCCAAAATAGCTCTGACTTGAACCGACCTATCGTAGATTGGGTCCGGCTTGGGCCAAAAATCTTGACTCGACATTTTCGACCTAACCTGACTTTAAAGGGATATTGGGCAAGACACAAAGTATACCTTGTGTACAAACGATTTTAGTGTCCTAATTTAACCAATACATTTGTCTTCAATGGATAGACACAACACATTGATTTTACCGATGTGTTCATCAAATAACCGATATCCTCTTCTTGGCCCTCCATGTAGTTGGCGCCCTCCTAATCGGCTGCGGATGCAGGGCTCCATGTAGTTGGCGCCCTCCTAAGCGGCCGGATCATGAGGGCTCCAGTGAGGGAGGCGGCAAAGGAAGTTGAGGATGATTAATAGTTGGAGTGCATTACGAGGGAGTGGGGAGGCGATGGTGATTCATGAACTTCCTAATCACATTGCTAGCAAGCTAATGTCCCGTAGGCCCACTACAACTATAGGAGGCTTACTAGGTTGTTGTCTACTTTAATGATGAGCAGTTGTACAATATAACCCAACACTAATAGAAAAAAAAAAATAATAGGAGTCAATGTGAATAAAAAAAATTATAACTAGTTATTTGAAAAGGAACACATACATGAGAAGCATTTGACATAGGATTTTTGAGTCATAATGGATCATTAATGCTGAAGAGAGTTAGGAATTAACTTATTGTCTTCTTTGAAAGAAATTAATATTGGATGATATGGTATTTTGCACTGAGTATTGGGACTAGGTAAAAGAGATGTGGTGTTATAAATGTTCAAACAACATATAGCAACGTGCTCAACTTGGGGAGAGACTTAAATATGGTCAATCTCTTTAATTAACTTAAAAGGAGGCCAATACTATAAAACAATATAGGCCAATATGCTTACTCATTGTGGATCACAAGTGGTTTACTAAAGTATTATTCACAAACTAGCACTAGTAGTAGAGAAGATCATTAATCGATGTCGCCAAACAACTTTCATACCTAATTACATTTCTCGAGGGAGTGCTCATATTACATGAACTAAGTTCACCTTTGGAATGTAGAAATTATTCCCATTTCATGTGTTGTTTCTACTAAAATAAACTGATTCTTGTGAAATTTCGATCTATGTGATTCCCATGAACCTGTTCAAGTGCAACAAGGTAGATTGGAAGTGGTATTATTTAAAGTTTGATTTTGATAAATCTTACAACAAGGTAGATTGGAATATTATATGGAAGTGCGCATGCTAGAGAGTAAAAACTTTGCTAAGGAATGGAGACCTTGGACGATACAAGTTATTTAAGGCAAGAAACTGGATATCACCGTCAATGGGATTCATGGAAATTCTTTTTAAGGGGGTTGAGGCGGGGGTGATCCACGCTCACCATTGATGTTCTATCTTATGTGAGATGCTCTATCAACCAATGTGTGCAATGCTAGGGATTATATACATATTAGAGGATTAGCCCCATCATATAGATGGAGGTATATCACACTTATACATTCATTTTTTATTGAAAATGATGAAAGGTATTGCTAACACCAAATATAATATTGTTTCCGTGCTATGTTTGGTGTGGAAATCAACTATCAAAAGAATGTTGTGTTTGTAGTAGGAGTAATGAGCATGAACAAGAATGAATCACGGTACTTTTTTAACCAAAAAACACTTTCTTACGAAATGCCTAGGCATTCTAATTGATAAGTATTATATGAATATATGGAGGAGTTTGGATATGATAAAGTAGAGATGAGAGACAAACATGGCATAGTTGTATGCTATCATATGGAGGGGTGAAAATAATTTTGTGTGAATCATGTGTAAGTTCAATCCCTAACTATGTGATGGGTATGTTCCTTTTTAGGACTACAAACAGAAACATCTAGAGGAAATTTTTATAGCATGGGCAAGGAATAAAAAATGTACCATATAGTGAATGTCTAGACCAAAAGAGATGGGTTGACTTGCTTTTTACTTACACTAGGGTGGTGAATAAGTGCCTTTTAGCAAAGTATTTGGGAGAAAAAAAAATTTCTTTAGTTCTAACAATTGAGGGGGTTCATAGTTTTGTTTTTTGGGCTACATGAAGCTAAGAAACAGTGTCACATAGTAGAGACGTAGAGTTGGTAAACAAGTTTCTTTAGTTCTAACAATCTAAGATGGTTAAATCACATAGTGAATAACGGGGAAAACAAGATTTTGGCTAGATGTTCAATATGGCAATGTCCTTTTTAAGATCAGGTTTCACAAGCTATATGAAATATATAACCATAGTAGGATTGGATTATATGGAAAAAGTAATTCAAGGAAATAACATGAATTTAAATTGTAGGAGGAATTATTCTTATCCAAATCCACTCTGCTAACCTAACCTTTTGTGCCTATAGAGGCTACATCTCGCGGGGATAATAAACTCCAAAAGATTGATTCTTTAGAGCTAGAACTGCTGCAAAACAGTCACACAAAAACCTGAATATATAATCTGCTTCTGGCCATGAACTAATCCGGCTTTGAATGGAGATTCTAACACGTACACCGTGTACACTTTTCTTCTTTGAAAACAATGATTTTTAGCATCACAATCTTTTACCACTGTAATAACGTCGTGGACATACACGACATATTTTACCAACTCTAAACATCATCAAAATAAATAACTAGTAATATCGTCATCACCATTACGTACTCTGATACGTTTCAAGATGCATGACGCCAAGTTGAGGAGAGGGGAAATGGCATTTCGATTTCAATTTCAAATTTCAAATTTCTATATGGGCGCATGCAGCTGCGGCCTGGATTTTTGTAAAATTTTGCCCTTTTTTAAAAGAAATTTCAAATCCGTCCCTAGTTTGAAACAATTTGCACCAGGTATCCTTTTTGTCGCGCCCCGGTGGCGTGATTTTTTACACATATCGCGCCACCGCATGCGCGCGACCGGTCTATCCATGGTGGCGGTGGCGTTGACGGGGCCCGCCACGTCGCGCCAGTGCATGCGGCGCGACGAACGGGAGCTGGGATCCCATGCATGCACCCAACGACAGTGGCCCTCCGTTCCAGAATAAATGTAGTTTTTCCCCCGAGAAAAAAAAAACCAAGCAATTGTATATTAAAATAGGATTAATATTTATATTACATAATTAGTATCATTGGAAAGATCTTTTGATCTAATTTTTTAATAAATTTATTTGGAGATTTAAATTTTGTATATATTTTCTATAAATCGAATCAAACTAAATAGTGACGAACACCCAAAACTGCGTTTAATTTGGCATTTTGAGGGAGTACTGATGGCTGACGCTGGCAGCGTGGGTGAGGGCCCGGGTGTCGGCAGTGCAAGTTCGTCGGCTTTCCACCCCTTACGGAGACACTGTTGCATCACATGTCTGAGCGCACCGTGCATCACAGTGTTGCATCTGTTGCTCATATTTTTGGCTCCATGTGTTGGGACCCTAGCAAAAAGTATGCACGGTTACAATCAGCTGCAAGCCAGCAACTTCAACCATCACGGCATCCATGCAAAAAAGCTTTAGTGATATAAAAATACTAAACCACGTACATCACATTATTTGTATTAATTTTATCTACAAAATAAGGTCCATATTGACCATATTTTCACAGCAAAAATTAAGTAGCATTTGGGCCACATAATTGAAAACATTGTCAGAACATTGTCTCGTTGGAGCTCATTTTGTTTGGCACAATATTTCCAACAATAATCTTGGAACGGTTCATGAATTGACTTGCATTTTGTGAGATATTGTATTATAAATGTATGAGAAACCTGAGCCCAAGTGATGCCGAGGGGAGGTGAGAGAACTGTGAGAGACGAGAGAGCTGCAATGCAACTGCTGCTTGTGCATGTACGGGAGGGCAGCAGTCACTCATGGGCTTGTCCCAATTTTTTGTCCATCTCTTGCAACGTCAGCCGTCACTCTCGGGGCCCTCACCCTGCGCACTGCGCACGCAAAGTCCGCCCAAGCAACACGGCATCCACTGCCGTTCCAAAATTCTCTCTCCAAAATTCACTATCGACCTATCACATTAAATCTTTATCTAACGCATGAAGATTAAACGTAGTTAAATAAAAAACTAATTATATAATTTTTGATGTACACGACGGGGCGAATCTTTTGAGCCTAGTTAGGTTATGGCGGGGACAACAATTACAACAAACAAAACAAAAGTCTTTATAATGTCGTCGACGACATTTTTTCCCATGTTCTATGGATAGTAAACACAACAACATGCCCTGCACCGTCGCGCCGCATGCACTGGCGCGACGTGGCGGGCCCCGTCAAACGCCACCACCGCCACGCGTGGATGCACCGATCCATTACGCGCTTTGGTGGTATTACGCGTAAAAAATCACGCCACCGGATCGCACGACAAAAAGGATATCTGGTGCAAATTGTTTCAAACTAGGGACGGATTTGAAATTTCTTTTAAAAAGGGCAAAATTTCACAAAAAAATCCCTGCGGCCTGCACTCCACACCA